>VXBO01003721.1:209106-291409 GCA_013400135.1 Rhinoptilus africanus | reverse complement strand
TTTTTTTTTTTTTTTTTTTTTTTCATTAGAATTACCCATCCATTTCTGGTCTGGCTGGAAAGGGTCAATAGAAAACGAGCTGCCAGTGAAACATGTCATTGCTGCACCCATGGTCAGTGTTACCTGTGTATACTTTAATAGTCAGCTGAGTTTAAATAAATATGCAGAACTCCTGTTTTTGGACCAGCAAAAAGCGACAGCTGTTTGCACTGGTGTTTCCCTCGTGCTGCAGGTTGCCTGATGGCGTTTGCAGAGGTGGAACTGTTCGGGGTGTCATTTGCTTGAAGCACTTTATCACGGCTCCCCACGAGACCTCCCTCCGTCTGGCTGCTTACGGGTTTTCAATGAAAGGCTCTGTTCACACATGCGGCAACTCGAGTTATCTCTAAATAAACTAGTATATGTGGAGAGTAATTCATGAGCACTTCCAGCGCGATGATAAATGGCAGGCAGGGCCAGCGCGTACAAGGTGGCCCCTGAGGGATGTGTCTCCATCAAGTTGTGCAATGATAGGGTGTGGAAGCATCACCTTAAAATAAGACCTGTGTCTTTTTAAGACCAGGCTGCAAGTGACAGACCTGCAGTATTTGATCTGTCACCTCTTGTCTAATATTGTATCTCTAGAACTTGACAGATAGTTCAGGGTTTATCCCCAATTCTTCCCTGTGTGGGTACCAGCCTGCTTCCTGAGAAACAACAGTCATTTTAGCCTTTAAAAGACACCTTAAGCAGCCAGTTCTGATAAAACTAACAATAAACTCTAAGAATTTACACACTGTCCCGCTATTTTCCATCCCTTGCTGACATGATTCTTGAACTGCAGTTGAGCTTTGGCTTAACAGAAGCCATTCTTCTGCGATTACCAAGAGAGGAAAAGCCCGCAAATACAAGAGCCGTAGGAGGTTGTGGCCAGGTTTATCCCAACAGGTTAAATAGGGACAAGGCATAGCCCTGAGCACTGGTGCATACCTGTCCTTACTGTAAGCTGTTAGCACAGCTCCAGCCCACACTTCTGGCTGCTGCTTCTCCAGACAACGCCTGGGCACCGTCTGGGTACTTGGACTGGCCAGGGGCCATCCCCAGTAGTAGTTTGGCTGCAGGCACCTTGTTCTGGGGAGGTGAAAGGGCTTAGCTGTCTGGATATGAGCTGCTGGGCAGTTGGCTCCAGTGCCCAGGAACAGTCCCTGGCTTGTCTTATTTACAGGTACGGACAAGATGAAGGCTTTGGGATACAGGAGCCTCAGTGGTGAGGTACAACACATGTGAATTTTGCAATTCTGGATGCAATTTTGAAATACATATTTCTGTTGAACTTTCAGGTACTGCTTGCAGATACTGTCTCTCTTGAAAACCCTGCCTTTGCTGAATATCTATTATTGCTCCCATATGGCAAGGAAGAGAAGAAACCATCTTCTGATAGCAGACGTAAAATAATGTGAAAGAAATGTGAAATGACTGGGGAGGTGTTTTTTTTCTGGTCTACAGAGAAACCATAGGACATTCATCAGTGGCTGCTGATACAATTAAAAAACATGCTGTATCTCCCTATTTGGGAGAAGAGGGAGGAAAACCATAAGGAAATACAGCTCAAAAACATGGAAATAACAAACTTTCTGTTTTGGGAGGTAATCTGATGTACAGAGTCTTACTTCTCACATAATGTCTAGGCTTCGTCTGTACTGTCTGTACCATGTCTACTATTTTTTAGGCATAAACTCATAGTAAAAGCCATCCACTTTAGTCAAACTGGTCATACTTGTAGTTCCTGTTAAAAAAATGACTTTTTCTGCCCTTAACTTCCCAGCTGAAATTAATGCAAATAAGTAAGTAGTCTTGCCTCTGAGGAATGATGTTCCTGGGGAAAAAACTGTATTGTGATCTGAAACAATGCTGCAAAGATCTAAAGGCAGCAGGGATTTTTCTGGTGTCTCAGAGAGCTTAGAGTGTAGGATGGTCCTTTCTCAGTCCTGAATGTTCTTTGTATGTGGCTCTGTATCCATCCAGTCTTTTTGATCTTCTGCTTTTTAACAAAACAAGCCCTGAAGGAAGGGACTCGCTATAGCTTAACTGCTCTAGCTGATGGAGCTACCCAAGACTTTTCAACATGTTTATGCTAAAGTGAAGAACCACGTGAATAAATTAGTAGCACTAAAGTGCTGAAAACAAACACTTTGGGATGAATTGAGAGGATGGGGAAAAGATGCCCCCTCTCCTTGCCCTGCATCCTCTCACATCCTGTCCTTTGACTATGCTCACCAAGGCGGGTGAAGGGATCGGTAGATGGAGGAGGTCATAAAGCTCTTGTCACATTCCCAAGGTCTGAAATCAGTTGAACAAAATGTGCGCAGCCACAGAGCGACTTGAGAGCCTCTCTTCTCAGGCTGGGAGGTCCGAGCGCTGCCAAAGGCTTCTGGCCCCCTCTCCCAGCCTGGTGCTTTGAAAGAATATCATTTGGCTCCATGACACTGCGGGTCTGTTGACTTGTGCTTGTATGTTTGTGCTTGGATGTGTGCACAACTCAAAAGCGGGTCTGAGGTTAAGTAAAGCCCCTTGCTTGGTGGGGAACCTTGATCTACATGTCACAGAACGTGACAACTTCCATAATGGTTTTTAAAAAATGCATATGGGATTAGCTGCCAGCTTCCAGGGAAGGGATATGTGGTAACCACTTGAAATATCTAACTTCTGGGCTCTGCCCTCATCTCCACAGCAATTTTGAACAAATCGTTTGATTTCTCTATGCCAGCCAGTTGATCTGTAATACTGTACTATTTATCTGACATCTTTTAGTGTTGTGTGGTTTATTGAAGGGCTTTTCAAGTCAGAGACTTAATGTAGGCTTTAGTGACTTTTTATTTGGTGTTCAAATTGAGAAAGAATGTCTTTTTTTTTCTTCTTTGTCTCTTTATGGACAGACATTTAATACTTCTGAAAATTTACTCCTTTTAACATGTCATAATTCAGGCATTTAGAACGATGGCCCATTTTGAATTTAGGCCAAACACCCCTGCCACGGCATGACACAGTTTTCTCTTGGTTGAGCACACAACCTAACTCAGCACAGATGAGTATGGAGGTGAGAGTGATAAAAAGCCGGGATGTTACATATCTTGTCTGCAAGGATATAACAAACTTGTGTCCTGTGTACATTAGTTGTAGCACACTCATATGTTCCTCCAAGACAGTGGGTTTTGCTGTTTATGAAAGGCCTGGGTGAGCATGAAATACTGGAAATAAAAAGACAGCTGAGGACAATTTTGCAGTCATTATGGACTTTTATGTCAGGAGTGACATGACTGCTGGGGTCAGTAATAATGACAGTGGGCCTGCTTTCCATATATGCTAATAAGCAAATGTTGGGGTATTTATGTGTAAAGATGAACACTTATGTTGTACATCAAGAAGTTTTATTATGTAAGTGGAAACCCAGAATGATGCCATGTCCTGCTTACCACCTTCTAAGGACACCTCTTCTGCCAACATTTTTAGTCATTTGCCAGCAATCCCATTTGCTACATCCTTTTCAGTAGTACATCTCTGCTACACATCTTGAAAGAGTTTAGAGAAGTAAAACTGGTTCTCCCATCCCCACTGGACTTCAGTGCAAATGAGAATGAGAATCAGGTAAAAGGCTTATGAAAACAACTATTTTTGGCTCAGCCCTGATACGACAACAGCTCCGTTCTGCTCTGATATTCAGTCAGCGTGACTCATCTGTAGAGGACTTTCTGGCCCATTTTGTTTAAAAATGTGCTCTATCCAGTGAACTGACTGGGGCTTTCTAAAACTGGAAACACTGAAAAAGAACAGCTTGCTCTTTTGTTGGGTGTTGGTTGACCTTTTCTACGCCACGTCAGCTCAAAAGGTGGAATATAGGTTGCCTTATGCATCAACGTGTTTTCAACCAAAAGAGTGGTTTTATGGACTTTTTTTTTTCCTTCTGGAGGAAGGAAATAATGGAGCAGACAGGTTTCAAGGCTGCCATGGAGAGTGAGGTCAGGTGTCCTCAGAAACTAACTGAGTAGGTGATGGCTGCTTCAGAGTGGGAAGAGCTGGCAAGACTGGAAGAGGCCACTCTGAACCTCACCATGGCCTCTGGACATACATACCTAACTTCTGGCTTCAGAGGATTTTCCAGGTCTTTGGGACTCCCAAAGCAGGAGGACTGCTGCCAAGCTTTGAGGGTGCCATGACTAATACAAATGTGACAATCAGCAGAGAGCCTTGAGACATTTCCTCCTTGAGTGCCCCATTATCTAGAATCCAGGAATGAGAGTTTTCCCCAGACTGGAGAAGAATGAAAAATTATTTTCTTCAGTCACTCAAATACCAGAAAGAAACATAGGTTTGAGTGGAAGGGTTAGGGAGAACTCAGACTTGTCATCCTCCTAATGAGGACATGTCCCTTCCTTTTCACTTGTGTATTTTCCTTGAAGATATAACCTTAGGCCGAAGGTGGATAAGATAAGCCTTTACTTAGTGTAAAACTGTGAATAATCTCTCTCTCAAGAGCTTTAAGTACTAGGTTGAATTAGGACTTTAGAAAGGTAGATGAAAGCTCCCTTTGTCAAGATGAGCTTCCAGGCATGGAATCTGGAAGTGGTCTGACAGGGACATCAGTGGCCTGCTTTGTTAGCTGTGCCTGAAATCTGGCTGTGCTGAAAGCAGCAGCAAAACTGTCACAGATTTTAAGACATCTGAATGTTATCCGCAGTACATTTATTTGCATTGCTTGTTTCCTAATTTTTTCCCCGTTACTTTTGGTATGTAGACATGGTGGAGGCAAGGGGCGGGCAGGTGCCGCTATGGGAAGACACATTTAGAGTTTTGCCTCGCACTTTGAAATGCTTTTCATTTTTTCCTACCTGCCTTGCGTCAGCTTTCTGTGTTAAACTTGTGCGTGAATGACAGGTCTTATTATTTTGAGTCTTCTGTGTTTTTCTTCGTTATTTAGATACTGAACTTGCAAAACATTTCTCTTAGCAGGGCAATTCGTTCTCAACTGGATCTTAATGAGACTAGTTCTCCCTTTCCTGGGAAAGTATGCGCCTCTGGTGAGGGAAACCTACCTTTCACAAACCACAGCTAAAACTTGTTTTTTCAGTGAAACACAAAGCACACAGCCGCTCGCAAATGTCAGTTTTTCTTAGCATGAAGCAAATATGCGTTTTGCAAATGTGGGACACAGACATATTTTGATGTGGGACTTGAACAGGGCTGCAGTATAGGGATATAGGGATAGCTCATCTTTAATTTATAGTTACATGCAATTGAGCCATTCCAGGAAAAGACATTTTGTGGTTCTTGGGCCAGGGAAGAAGAAGAAAAATAAAAATCTTCTACTCTAAACAGAAACAGTTGCAACATGCAGTACAGAACTATGTTCCCTAAATGAAAACTTAGCGTAAAGCTCTTGAAATGTTTTTCAAAATTAAAATCACTGAGAGACTGATGCTGAAACTCTTTCAGCTATCACCTGTTCTTTCTCTGGGGAAAACAGAAACACTCCTGTTTGTTTGGTACCTCTGCTGCCACAAGCAGGTTAAGGTAAATCCAGTTGGCAGCCAGTCACAAGTTGTATTCCNAGGGGTCTGGAGAACAAGTCTTCTCAGAAGTGGCTGAGGGAACTGGTGTTGTTTAGTCTGGAGAAAAGGAGGCTGAGGGGAGACCTTATTAGTCTCTACAACTACCAGAAAGGAGACTGTAATGGGATGGTGGTTGGTCTCTTCTCCCAAGTAACAGGCAATAGGACAAGAGGAACCAGCCTTAAGTTGCACCAAGGGAGGTTTAGATTGGAAATTAGGAAATATTTCTTCATCGAAAGGGTTGTCAAGCATTGGAACAGGGCACCCAGGGAAGTGGTTAAGTCACCATCCCAGGAGGTATTTAAAAGACATGTAGATGTGGTGCTGAGGGACATTTTTTAGTGGTGGACTTGTCAGTGTTAGGTTAATGGTTGGACTTGATGATCTTAAAGGTCTTTTCCAACCTAAATGATTCTATGTTTCTAAGCTTTAACCACATGTTTTAATTTGATTATGAGGCCTGCTGCACAAAATTCTCTGGCCTCTCTTGTGCTTAGAGTTGACTTAGTTGATCAAATGGCATTTCTGGACTGAAAGTTCATCAATCACTGGAGCCTAGCAGTAAGTTTATGGTACTATGGTATGTTTATAGAGGGTCTTACAGTCTTCTAGGAATCAAAAACATTTTATAAACAGTAATTGATTCATGCTTTCCTTCCACATAAATACAACCACCACCAAGGATGAGGTCTGTCTTGTTTTTTTGCAGGGTATAGCAATGGGGAAGGTGTAGGTAGGCAGCACGTAATTATAAAAACCTGGAATTTTATCAGAAGCTTGTGTTCACTCTTGTAAAAGAGGTATGGGATTTTTTAAGGGTCTCTTCAGGTTGGGCTGTAGACCACCAGCAGTAATGTCACCTTTGGATTGTGTTGGGGTTGTTGCTCTGTACCAACAGTGGGAATATGTTGATGGACTATCGTTACCTTGGCCTGGAATATCTCAGTGCCCTTTGATCAGCATTTGGGTGAGAGAAATTTCATTGTACCTCTTGTTTGGTACTGCAGGTACCTGTGTACTGCAAATAAAGCTGCGTGCCTGGCAGCGTGCTACCTGTGTGCCTACCTCTTCTTCAGACCAGCTGGCTGGTCTCCTTGCTGAAGGCTGTTACCTCAAACAACATAGTTGCTCTGCAGTGTGGTATATTCAGCCTTTACCAATGCTCACCACAACTTCTCCTGGAAGGAAAATGGATACTTGACTAATCTGTCAGAAACTGGTTTGTCCTAAATCATAAGACCAAAGAAAAGCTTGTAAGGAAACTGCTGCCCTGTCTTTATCAGCCAGCCTTTCCTTATTTCCATTACGTGCAGCCTTGCTTATGTTTCTTGACACTTGGGGAATACTCAAATTCTGCTCCTCTTCTTTTTCTTCAGACCAAGTGGCTTTGGATCTATCCAACTCAGTTGGAGGGGAGTCTTTCTAATGCTGCCAGCTGGCTTTGGATCATCTCCCGCCCTTGTATCCCTGTTGGAAATCAGAAGGCACACGTTTAGCTTATTCTTAGAAAGCTGATCTCAGGAAGGCAGAAGTCAAGTAACTTCAGTGTAGCACCTGGATGCTCTGCTTGAAACAAATATGTCAGAAAGTTGCTCATCCCAGAACAAAGAGATAACAAAGGAAGGATTTTCTCCTGGATATAGTATGATTTCTAGTATTTTCTATTAAATACAATTAAATAGAAAAACACAGAAGACAGAGCAATGTTTTTTATGCAGTTTGCTTCCTCTGCCCCCTGTGCAAATTCCAGAATGACAGTTGACCAAATTCTTACTCCCCAACTTTCACCATCCTTGCTGTAATAAAAGACCTATGAAACTAGTCATCTCTCCCCATTTAATATATAACAACATGGCCAAATGGGCCACAATTCTGAATCAGTACTGGCAAATATCTGTGGGAACTAAGGAAATTACTTTTTTATTTATTTTTTAATTCCCTTATCATTGAGGAGGTGTCTCATATAGAAATGGGAGTTTATTTTTGGCCTACTGGTCAGAAGTCTAAATTAAAAGAGCAGTTGCTCCTGAGAAGTCCCAAAGGGATGGAAGAGCAGAGGGGCAGAAGGTCCTTGTTGGCTTCACGGAGGAGCAGGGCAGCATAGGGGAAGTCTGTGGGCACCAAGGAGCAAGCCTCCTCTGTCTCAGGGTTTATGTATGGATCCTATGTGCCATTGTACCCTTTGGAGAAAAGCATCACTAGGCAACTGCCAAAGAGGACAGTTAGTGAGAGCTCCTGGACAAGGATGGCTGGCAGAAGTGACAGCTACCACTAGTCATTCCAGGTGGATGGATTCAGCTGCTGAAGGAGCACCTGAGCTGGAAAGAGGGATAGGTAAAACTTCAGCTGTTCTCCATCTGAGTTATACCTCTTGGTGCCACATGGGTCATACACCAAAGGTGGTTCTGATCTAAGGGTCATCTTGGGCTTCTGGAGAGTCCTAGGCATGCAGGAACCTCTGCTAGAAGAGGGAAAGTTTCTGAAAATTCAGTTTCTGCTTGAGTTCAAATAAATGTCAATAAGGGCAACTGTCTGGGGTGGATGTCAGGTTTGATGGTAGTGTGGCTGTGTGTTCTTTCCCTCCTTTCCCTAAAGAAAGGATTTCATGTCTTCAATTCATTACTTACTAGAATTATTATTGCTTGTGCCAGAGAAAATCTCATCTGTCCTCTTAGGCGTCTGGGGCTGGTGCTGATTTTACTGCTGCCCTTCAGCAGGGACCTCTGGAGTCTAAACCTGACCCCTTCAAGGCTTGGCAGAGGGGTTACATGCGAGTTGTGTCTAGCTCTTGAAGGCCCCGAATGAAGCCTCCGGATGCTACTGGAATGTTTACACATAATTAGAACAAGGACTTCTTTTTGTGCTGAGTGGGAAGTTAGCTTTTGGGGATGCCGTCTCCTGCCTGGAGAGCGCTGAATCTAATGCAGGGGAGTGATGAGGAATCTGCAATAAAGATGTGGATGCCCCTGTCCTTCTTCTCAAAAAAACTGAAACCTAATAAAATTGTTTGTTTATTTATTGTTTTACCTTGACTCACTCTCTTGGCTCTTATTTTATTGCAGCTACAGAAGTATTAAGTAAGAAGAATATTGGATGTGGTCAACTTTGTACACACTAAGGATGTTACAAAAACAACGGCTACTTTAAAAACCTTTAAATAGTTCTGTCAGTCTCCTAAAAAAGAGGAAACTTGCTGTTTTATAACCAGTATTTTCCTATCATGGAATAGGATTGGGGGATTTTAGAGGGTGACAAACCGACTATGAGTCAGTGGGGCAACATGGTACTAAAGAAAGCTGCTCTATTGGACTGCAGGCAGTGTGGGGTGTATTTCAAAAAGCAAAGAAAAAGTACCTAGACACTCCATTTTCTGCTTTCCTCAGCAGTGTCTGGACCGCTGGGTTCAGCTTGGGGCTTCATGTTGTAGAAGAGGTAAAGTGGCAGCCCGGAGAGGAGAGCACAGCAGTTGTGGAAAATGACAATCAGTGTTTTTGCAGAGGAGGGACGCTGGCCTGACGGGAAGAGAAGTGAGCAAGGACAGCTCATGACAATTACACATAGAAATACTCAGACTCTGCAGCGAGGCACCTGATCATTGGAGGTGCTCTGTCTCCAGGACCCTGCTCTGGGTGGGATGAGAACTGCAAAAATACATCGAATATGCAAGACCGTATCAAACAGAAAATGCAGTCCCAGCTGTTTGGTTCTGTTCGTTGTTTTGCTTTTGCATCTGATCCAAATGGCAAGAGGACTGATACCAATTGCTGTGTAGCCAGATACAGTCAGAGAAGCATCTTGGGTGGTTTAAGCCCAGATTCCTTGGGGAACAGTTAATCTGGAAGGTGCCTTTTTATTGTCTTTGCTGGCAAACAGCTGATCTGACAAGAAGCCTGCGCTAGTGCTGAAAGCTCACAAAAGTATTTCAGAAGCATCTTAATTCATGGCTCATATCTCAGTGAGTGCCTCAGCAGAACCGGTTGCTCTACAGTAAATCTTTCAGCATTTGAGCCCAGCTGCCTCTGCCCTTTTCCAACAATAAAGATGAGGGTCAGTTCTTCTCATTAGTCAATAAGAGCTGAATTTAAAAATAACATGCTGATGTTGCGGCACGGAAGTGTTTAAGTTGGATTAAATATGAGGGAAAAATAAATCAGGGAAGAGCAAGCTACAAAGGGAATTGCAGATTCACTTTCCCAGCCTGAAAGATTTTTAGGGCAGGGACTGTCAATTATTTTGTTTGTACAACAATCTCAACTTAAATGGGGCCTCTAGCTGCTTCCACAATGTAAATTATTGATGCTGTTAGGATCCACAAAAGCCATATGCCTAGCTTTAAGCACAGGGGTAATAAAACTGAAGTCTACAGGAATTCTTTTGCTCAAAGTTAAATATGTGCATATGTACTTTGGGCTTCTTGTGTCTGCTTTAGATGTTTATGTACCTGACATGATCTTGAAATAATGAATCTGGCCATGCTATGATAGAGGATACAGGTCTGAATAGACACCCTTGGAGATTCCAGATAATTCTCATGACCTCTCAGAGAAACTCAGTTCTGTTGACTTCCCAGGAAACCACTTGACATAGATAGTCCTTATCTGAAGTGACAGCAGGTACACGATCCTAATAAAAGAAACATGGACACGTTGCACATCATCCTGTCATTGAGTTACCTTGCCTGACAAAGGAAGGTGGCATGCTGTGATCTGAAGAGATCTGAGGTGACACGGCGCCCAACAAGGCATCTCAGTTGATGGAAAGGAAGTCAGGAGGTGGGGAGGGTGGGAAGGGAGCGGGGCTGGAACCACCTGGAGCTGTGGCTCAGTGCTCGCTGGTTGCTTTGTGCTGGGTGGTCTCCATGTCCTTGCTCCCAGCGGCAGATGGGAGTTCATGAGGTGCCAAATTGAGCCTTAACTAAGCAGGAATAACAAAAAAAAAAGAAAAAAAGAAAAAAAGTTTAATAATCCTCAGGCACTGAGGCCTTTTTTTGTCTTTCTATACTTCATCCCGGCCTTAAAACAACCTGCACTACGGCAGATTGCAAGCTCTTACAGATTTGCCAGCCCTTGCCTTTTGGAAAAAGCCTTGCTTTGTTTTTGGCTCAGTTTACACTCCTTTTCAGCCGTCTCTCCCTCACTCGGAGGTGGGAGTATGCAATGTATTATGCATGATGTTATTTAAACCTCTGTGTTGACTGTGGTTTCTATGGGGCTTTTTTTTGGTGTTAGTTTTTTTAATGTATCACCTGCCTTCGGGAGCGAGACACTGCTGGCTCGGCTGTCCTCAGTGCTCAGACGAAAGGACAGAGGGAGCTCCGGGAGAGGAGCCCTAAGCCCTGCAGATACAGTGCCACGGTGATCAACAAGACCTACCTGATCATGTCTGGCTGTTTGTCCTGCTTGAGGGCCTCTGTTTGTGGTCTCTGGATCCTTCAGTCTCTCTCCTCTGTTCTCCCTTTCGCACACTTGTCCTTTCCTGACGGATACGTTGCAGGGAGCCTGTGGGAAGCAGTGCTTGTGCTTCTGGCCAAAGGAACATCCTTCGGGAGGAAGAGTGTGCATTAAAGGCATCCAGCCGCTAGAAAGGAGCTCTGGATTTTCCCTTTCCCTTACTCTTCCTGGGCAAAGGAAGATAAGCCATATAATGCTTCTGCTTCAGCTCTTTATCTGCCCACCTGAAGTACAGAGCTGAGGGGCAAGTCTCCGTTTCTTACAATGGAGTTGTCGCCGTGTAGCTCTTTCTTTCAGGAACAAGATGATGCAAAAAGCATTTGGGGCGATGCACAGCAGGAGCCCATAGGAGGTCTGCCTCTGATGAGGCTCCTGCACCCAAAGCCCAGGGAGATGGACTCTGACCCCTGCCAGCAATGCTCTACTCACCCCGGTGCCTCCTGTTTCCCCCTCAGCAGGAGACGATGCCTCAAAAAAAGGTGAGTTTGTGCCTCAGTGAGAGGCAGCTTCTCCCAGCTTTGCCAAGCGCTCAGAAGGAAGTTTGGCTCTGCAGAAAGATGGGCAGTCTCTGGACATCCTGTGCATGGCGGCAGCTCCTGCTCCTCAGGCCTGGAAGGGGCTCCTTGGCCAAGCCTGGTGGAGCCCATCTGGAAGTCTGCTGGTTCAGGAGACCCTGCTTGGCATGGATGGGTCAGAGACCACCCATAGTTCTGAGACTCCCAACTCTTTGAGCACTGTCACCTGAAAAGAAAAGGTTTTCTTTCTTCCAGCTGCTGGCTGCTTCCTCAAAGCCTTTTTCTTCAGTAAGAGTCTTTTTCCGAGGGTGGATGTACATATGTCCTCCATGGAATCACCGTCGGAGCTGTCCTCACAAGGCGCTATGCAATGGGCAGAGCAAAACTGATATTCGAATAGAAACTGAAAGAATTAAAAAAGACGAAGGGAGTTACTCAGATCAGGAAGCCTTAGTTGATCAGGAAGCCTTAGTTGATCGAATGACACTTTTTCCCCTCCGCTGAACTGTGTGTGTAGGTGCGCTACTTGAGTGTGCTGAACCAGCCCCACCTAGGGCAGAGGGGCTACCACCTAGGGGAAAGAGATGTCCTTTAAACGAGGAAGACTTGGGACCCACGCTAGTCCATGTGCTCCTCAAAAAGCTGTTGTAGACCTCTGGGACATGCTCACAAAAGGCAGTGTTGCTACATCTTAATGGCTTCTCCATCCTGAAGCTCCATGTGCTGCCATCAGCCTGTCTGGTGGCAGTGGAATTTGCCTCCCAAACACAGAAAACCTCCATGCTCTGATGCGCTGCACAGCCACAGCTTCTGCTGCAAGGCTCTCACCCACTGCTTGTCCAGAAGCGGGTTACAACCCTGGAAATCAAGTTTGGTTCATCAATCTTTTTAAATGTTTTGGCAAATCACTGTCTGAATAACTTCTTGGCTGTGCCAGGCTGACTCCTGTGCTTACATGACCTGATTAATTTAAGATGGAGAACCAAAGAAATTTGAGGTTCAGACTGTAAGGTTTTTTCCCATTTTGGAGGAAACAATTTATTGCTTTCCTAGAGCAAATGTGGGGTCCAACCCTCCCTTTATGATGCTGCTGTGGCCCAGGCAAGGGTTAACATCTCAAAGTCACTCGCCCCACTGCCCACCCTGCAACAGGCTTAGCTTGCCCTTCCATTGTTTGGACTAAACCTTCCCAGATTTACTTACTTCCTTTTGATGTCTGGCAATGTTTGTTTATTAGCGCCAGTGGCCTGTGTTAACTCTGAGTAAGTCTTTGACTAAATCCCATTCTCTGCCTTTCCTCCTCCCTTCACGGGCTTGTGCACTGATAAACTTCAGTGCTGGCTTTCAAACCCGGTGAGGTTAAACATGAACTTCTTTTACACCTGCCTGCTTTCCCAGCTAATGGACTCTAGTGACTGCCAAGAGAGGAGTCCTTTTATGGCAAAGAGAAGGCTGCAAAGGTTGAATTCATTTCTGGTTCGTATGTTCAAGAAGTGGGTTTTTAACTCTTGGAGAAGAAAGGATTATTTTAGTGAATTCCCTGCTGTCCTGAGGTCATCTGCTTAACCACAGCACAGAAATAATAACAACACAGGTATTAGCTGGCAAGTCACACAGTGTTATGTGTAGTCCACCAAGCACTATTTTATTATTTCGGTTTTTTCACGGTGCTTAAGTACCATTTTAGGACTCAGAGTTTAGTCAACTTCAATCTAAAGTATAAAGAAGAAAGAAGATGAGAACTGTTTGGGAAATGATAAGTACTTCCTATGGAAACATTTGCAACAGTTCTGTTTTTCCTTTAATCATGGGAAAGTTCCATTAAAAAGAACAAAGCCTACCAAAAAAAAAAAATCCCCATGTTTTTTTCACATTTTTAATACTTGAAAATTTTTATTTTGCCGTGTGTCTATCTCAGGGGAGAAGGTATTGAAAAATCCCCTATAACTATTCATGCCTTTTCATTTTAAGACACAAAAATTCCTGACTAGCTTTCACTCATGTTGTTTAGTTACAGACATAAGCCCTGCTCTCAAATTCCATACAGGTTATGTGCTCTATGTTAATATGATTATAAAATAAGGCTACACAACAATAATTTTAAAGTAAAGAGTCTTTGGGATTTTATTACTCCATTATTTTTTCTTCTAAAATGCTCTTCATCAGCAAAGATTCATTCTTGAGTCATCAGTATCTAAGAGTCTTAAAATGTCTTTTGGTTGCTTAAATGTTCTTTTTACAGGATTTACAAACCCACTGATTTTTAAAACTGCATTTCAAGGGTATATAGGTGTTCCATCTGGGGCAATAACTCTGTTGTGGCAGGTCTGCACTTTTCTATGTCGTAAAAGTGTCTTTGCCAAAAAGAACTTGCATTCAAACCAGAGGTGATTGACAGGTGGCAAAGAGGAAGGATTATAGAATACGAATTGCAGAGTGAATCCAGATTGCACTGAAAGGTTTTTAAAGCCCAGGGAAAGTTTGTGGTCATCTAGAACTGAATATACCATGACAGTCAGACGACATAATAACAGCCCTCCCTTTTCTTTCCACTACAGTATTTTGTCTTCATATGTTTTGTCAAACTATAGCATTTGGGGGAAAGGGTTTTACCTCATTTTGGCAATGATCCTTTGGGCAGTGCCCTTTGATCTCTTTTGATGCGGTGGTGAAAAGGCCTCCACTGAAAGTTTCTGGGATGGTTTAAGAAGCACTCATGCGGTCCCTCCCCGGCCCTGGCAGAGAAGCACAGGGCAGTAGATCCCTGCCTTTCTGCCCCTCCATTTCACAGCCCATATTCCCTTCTCCATCCCAGACCCACAGAAGCTTCACCAGTGCCCTGTACCAGCTCAGAGCATATGCACAATGCGGTTCTGCCAGGAAAGGCTACTGATGGGATCCACAGGGATGCTAACATTCCTGACTTCCACTGATCTCCACAAGCATCTGGGACCTGGTCACCAAGTCTGCAAAACAGACTTCTCAGGATGTTTAGGCACTGAGAAGGAGAGCAGACTGATATTTAACTTTAAAGATCAAAGCCTGACACTGTCCTCCTGTAAGCAGTTATCCATTTAGAAAGTTCTCAGTTTCAAGAAGTCTCTGGTTCTTAGGCTTTCTCCAGCCTAATGCCTGGATGTGCACAGAAATATTCTGCAGAAGCCTGGAAACAGCTCACTGCTTACCACAAGCCTGATGGCACCATTTTCCAATAGGTCAATATTTCTTAGATTGTTCCGATAACCAGTGACAAAAAAACCTGTTTACATGGAAAACAGTATTGATGTAGCTAAAGCAGTTGCAAAGCCTGAGTGCATTTCAGCGCAAATGTGCATATAGACACAGTTTTTAGTAAATGTACACCCTATTTCCATAGCAGGTTTCTTTCAGAATAAGGCAGAGATTTGCCTTGCCTTTTACTAGGGGTTGTGAGTCACAGAAAGGTTTTGGCTCTCATTTCTACATGGACAAACCTCAGGCTCTTGTATGTTCCAAATATCTTCCTTTAAACATTTATTTGCTTGTTGCGGTGCCGGACTGCTTGTGCCCTTTGCCTGAGCAGTCAGCTAGTTCCCTTTGAAGATGTTTACTAATTAAATCAGAACAAAGATGGAATGAATGTTAAGCACCTTCAAACACTTGTTGCATGCTTCAGTCCCATGACTGTACTTCACAAGCTATGTGAAGTAATGTAGCATCTATACATTTCGGAATACACCACATAACAATTCCTTTAATGGATTCTCCCTGTTTAACAGATTAAGGGAAAAATAAAAGAATTTGGCTTGTTTCATAGCTTGTTTTTCACATCTGCAACTTTTACGGTAGGAAAGGTGCAGAGTCTGTTGGATCTGGCAGAGCAGTGAGATCCAGCATGGCAGATCCCAGCTCCAGCTGTGGCTGTAGGAAAGCTACTGGCTCTGCTCCTTTTCCTGATCTGCCAAGCATAGGCTAGTACCTAGAGACACGAGTGTGAACCAAAACCCCAGCCCCAAGCACTGCCAGCTTCAGGGGTATCCAAATTCTGAATAACGCTTATTTTTAGGATCTGGGATAAAGTTTCTTTCTCACTCATTCGAGTGTGACGCACTTGTGTTGATCTCAATAGCTGGAGATCTTTTTAATTAAAGAACAATGATAAAAAGCCACATAAAATAGGTTACATCAAAGCATCGTCATAGTACAAATGCTAATTATTATAATTATAAAAGATTGCTCACGTTTATTTTTTAGGTGGGAAGGCACACCAGCTGACTGGGTTTCGACGTGTGGCTTTTTCAGCAAAATTTTAAGGAGTCAGATGTCTTGCCTAGGAGTTGTTGCTCCTTGCAAGCTGCATAGCTACGGTCAGTCTCTCACCTAATGCGAACATCTCACTCAGTGCATGAAAATTGACACAAGGGACTTTCTTTGAGCAAGTTCCAGTCTTAGCTAACAGCACAGACTTTCTTTGGTCTTCTAGTCCCAGGGACACTTGGCCTCTCCTTCTTCTGGGCTCATGAATGCTACTGTCTCTGGGCAGGTAATGGAAGCGCTGTTAGCACAGACAACGTCCTAGAGGTCTGCTGGTTTTTTGCAGCGTGTTGTGTAACCATCTCTACTTAACTATCATTTCCCTTGGGATTATGCCAGGACTTCAGGGTTTGGTCCCTTCCAGAGGAATAACATGCCCAACATGATCTGGTCTTGCCATTAGCTCCAAGTGGGAGCTGGCATATGGTGCGCAATAGCTGCAGCCTCCTTTTCTCCACAAAAAGGTTGATGAGGAGACTTTCTGGGAGAGCAAATCTGGAACCATAGCAGACACACTGTTTGATTGCTCCAAATAAATTACCTAGGGGAGCTTTGTCAGAGAGCTGAGAAGACGTACAGGCCTAGGAACCTTGGTCTGGTGAAATGGCCAAGGTGGAGAGAAGGACCCATGACAAGCTGGAGATGGTCAGCAGAAAATCACAAGGGAAAAGCACATGGGAAAAGCACATAGGAAAAGCACAATCTGCTTGGTGCACAAGAGGAACCACTTCTTGGTTTGACTGCTCTTTCAAAGTCTGTGACCAACATTTGCTTCAAACTGACAAAAATTATATTAATCTGTACTTTTGTTGAGGCCCCAACACACACCTTAAAAGTCCTCATCTCAATATAAACAAACTTTGGGAGGGGGCTAAAACCATCTTATTAAGTCCAAACAAATGAAACAAAGCAATTTTGCATCATTCTCAATTAAAAATAATTAAAGGCTATTAAAAATCCTGTCTAAAGATGATGTGTTTTCTGAATAAAAACCCCTAAATGAAATGGTTCCAGAGTGGGGGGGTCGTTATTTAAACTAAAGCGGTTCAGTGGGTTAGACAGAAGCTTGTAAGAAAGGAGTTGCCAACCCCAATTTATGTTTTTTGCTGGTTAAAAAAAAACCCCAACAAACAAACCTGCAAAAATATACATCTGGCTGAATTTTTTATTTATCTTTTCTTCTGAGGCTGGTGAATGCAGGGGAATGGAGATGGGTAAGACAACTAGATTGGTGTCAGTTGAATGTTAAAGCTCTTTAGTATCTGTGTGTTCACAAGATAAATTGAGTTGGAGGAGACTTCAGGAGATCTCTAATCCAGAACCTTACTCAAAGCAGAGGAAGCTCTGAGGTCAGATTGGGCTACTCAAGGCTTTATTTGGTTAGCTTTTGAAAGCTTTCTAGGTGGAGACCCTGTTCTTTCTAGATTGAGGAGGTTTTGGATGCTCCATGAGAGCTTATGAGGTGATGAGTGCAATTGTTTTCATATGGAAGGACCAAGAGAGGGCTGTAGAATTGCCCCACTTCTATTCTCTGCCCACATGGGTCGGGGTAAAACAGCCTACTGTACGTAAAAGTCTATCTGTCTGGGGAAAATTAAAAAGGGTTTTGCTTAGTGTTTCTGTTCAACAGCTGGTTTTCCTGGGGCAAAAGAAGTAACATACAGTTTGTCTAGAGCCAGGTATGGCATCACATTTCAGATGACCCAAAGCTGAGGGCAGTGAATTCAGAGGGAAACTGAGGCAATGGGCACATCTGATGAGACAGAAAGAGAAAAACCATTTTGGGCACAGATCACTAGCAATATCTGGTATCTCGATGTTATGATGTTTCGTTTCCTGCACAGAAAATGAAGGCACACACCTATTTTTCATAGGCTTACCTATTGTCTCCAGGATTTAAAGCTGTACAGCAAAGTTCCTTTTGTCTTTAAGCAGCAGATTTTCACTATGATAAAAGATGCATTTTCTTTTTCTGCTTATTGAAGGGAAAGCTGAACACATATTTCCATTCTTTATTTTCCACACTACTGCTTTAATACAACTTCCTCTTGATAAAGGCAAACCAAGAGAAAACCACTACGGAAAAGCTCAGATAGTTCCATGAGTAGCAAAGCCAAGGAAGTTTCATTTCCTATAAATTTGTATCTTGAGGTTGAATTTTTGTGTGATCTCTCTGGTGTCTAACGACAGCTGAATCACAGGATGATTGAGGCAGGAAGGGTCCTCCTGAGGTGTCTAATCCAGCATCATGGTCAGAGCAGGGCTAACTCTGGAGTTAGGTCAGGTTCCTCAGCATCTTGTTCAGCCAAGTTTGGAAATCTCCAAGGTTGGACACTGCCCACCATCTTGGGGTCTGGGTCTTCTTCCAGCACTGAACCCCTCTGAAAGTGAAACTATTTTATCCAACTGGAATAGTCTCCCTTGCAAGTTGCAATAGTTTCATCATGTCCTTTCACTATGCATCTCTCAGAAGAGGGTTGGTCAATTTTCCCTGTTTTCCTTCCATCAGGCAGTAGAAAAGAGCAACTTAATCCCCCTGTCCTTAGCTTTCTTCTCTCCAGGTTGAACAAAGTCAGCTGTCCCAGCCTCTCCTTATACTGTGAGCTTCAGTGCCCTCACTATCTTAGTGCTCTTCCCCTGGATGCCTTCCAGTTTATCTGCCTCTTATAATAGGGTTGTGGTCCCAAATCAAGATACAATATAAATTTTTTTATGTATGTGATTTTCGTTCTTCTTCCTCATCCTCCAATTTCCATAGCTTTTGTGTCTATGAATCTTCCAACTCCCTATTAATGTATTTATTAATTTTTAAACTGATACTGGGTTTTAAAGTTATTGCTGGGAAGGTAAGGCCAGCATACAGGTGCCCCCAGTCTTACACAATGTGATTACAAAGGCCTCATGTTCTTGGGAAAGAAGACTAAAAGAAAACTCCAGCAATGATAACGAATTGATCTGACATGCGAAGACAGAGGAAAACCCAGTGAGGACTGGCCAGATATCCTTCCAGATCAGTTTGTCTCTGTAGAAGAGATTACTTTTCTCAGGAATTTTTCATGGTTTCCTGCTGGTATTCACTGACCTCTCAGACAAAATTATTTCTTCTAAAATCAGCTGTGTCAATCTAGAGGTCAATCTAGAGTTGAGGCTGTTCCATCTATCCTGGTGGACCCTACTTTATGCAAATGCAGAAGTCCTGGTAGAGTATCAGTGGATGGTTTAGGGGATGCCCTGCTTGGCACTCATCTCTGTTTGAAGGTACTGAGCCTGAAGACCTGCCCAATAATCTCATCTCCAGCTGACCTGAGAGGGTGGAAGGAGGTGGTTGAAGACACAAGTTGTCACCCTGCACATGGGGAATCGCAAATAATGTGCCTCTACAATCTAGTATGATAAGGCTTTTTATGTCAGTACAAATGAGATCTATACTAGTGATAAAATGTTTTATACCAGAATAAGGCAAGCTCTTTTCAAGGAGCATATTTCTGGCATAGAAAAAGGGATGCAGGTTATATGTGCAAATCTCCTTCTTCACCTGTGTAGCTCAGTGGAGTATTCTCTAGGGGTTAAAGCACAGCTATTTGGAAATCAGTTTGGCTTGATACTCTTGCCAGCTCGGTTATGTCTGTCACAGCACAACCATGACTGATGCTTTCCAAAGTCTGCATTGTAGATATGGCCTAAACAGAACTATTATAAACAATTTTGCACTGGTGTAGCTGTATTGATTCTTTGAGGGTCAATGATTCTGCTTTGCCTATATGATTACAGCTAAACTGTCAAATCTTCCTGAGAAGTCACCTCCGTTCATTGGCAACTCCTTTTCAGTTTCTCAGAGGTTATCGTGAACATGGAAAACACCCAACGAACCGATTGTTCCCGCAGAAGCAATGAATGCAGATTGAATCATCCTTGAGTATGGATAAGTTTTCAGAGAGCAACACAGCACCATGCCTGTGTTATATTAGTTTTGCATATTTATAAGCTAGTGAGTGTTACACATTTGACATGGCAAGTCATTGTTTAGGTTCCAAGGGCTCTTTCTAAGACAAACAGGCACTTTCAGAAAATCTACAGAAAATCCTGTTTAGAGTAAGCTGGAGATTGAAGTTGGAAATACATATTTTAAGGAAGTAAAGCCAGGACTTTTTCTCCTGGGTTTGAGTTTATTTACTATTGTGTTTGCCTCTTTCCTGTGCCATTTTACGTCTTTTCTACATGCAAACCTCTGTTCTTTTGTCCTCCAGTCCTTATCCAACAGTCAGCATCTGAAGGAAAACCCTAAGATGGCAACAGATAATGAAGTTGGCCCTTTAAATGGTCTTCAGATAATACAATGGTTTTACATCAAGCTGTGGGTTTTATTTTCCACAGAGTATGCAGAAATTAGCATGAACTCTTCCCATTTTCAAATGCTCTGTACATATTTATTTCCATTTTTTCCTTGAAGTTTGAGACTTTGAGCCCTCTAAGGCCAATATTATTTTTTTCCTGCATATAGAGTCTCATCCAAATCACAAAGCCTCTCTTTTTAGCAAGCAGACTTTTTTCTTTGCTGATTGGTCTCTCAGATTGTCTTCTGTTAAGCAACTGAGTCATCTGGTTCCTCTCTACCTCCCAAACTTCCTTTGGTGCCGAGTACTCTTCCTTCCTAAGTTCAAGTCTGTGTTTTTCTGCTTGGGGACTTTTCCACTTTTTGGCCCTTCCTTCTTTTGGGCTGTCTGTACAGGGTGTCTTTTCCTATTCAAGGACTTGCTTCTCTTGCCTGCCATTCAGGAAGAGCCTTGTCATAAAGAAATGACTCCTCCTTTGTTTTGCGTAACTTCTTCTGGACAGGAGACAACATGTACTGAAGGCCCTGGCAGCTAGTGGTTTTACCTCACATTGAGCATTTCAGAAAATTTAGCATCATTTAACAAACCACCAGAGTCAGATGTCCCAAGCTGTCTTATGAAGCTGTTTCGTATGCATCTATTTACACACATATACATACAATAGTATGGAGTGTTCAGTGTCAAATTAAACACCAGCAACCTAATTCCCAGTGAAATCTAGAAGATTTCAGTGGTAGCCAGCTGCTATTTCTTTCCCTCTGGTCATACCTCCCAGCAGGGAGAAAGTACTGTTGATGAACTTTTTGTTTATTAAGGTTGTGTCTCCAGAAGCGTAGTAGAAGCTATTATGCTCCAGCTTTATGGATTTTCACTTTCAGTTGTTAACAAGGGGCAAAACCAGGGCTAGGTTTGAGACAAAGCAATTGTAATGACTCAGATCCATCTGCCCACCAGCGGGGCTGCTGCATCATCTGCGGTTGGATTAGCACCTTAGCATCACCCTATATCACATGTAAAACTAACGCTGTAGAATACTACAGTGCCTGCACTGTACACCTATGTTTCGCCACCTTCACACCCACTTACTGGAAAAAAATTTAGAAATTAAGACTGTATCTTCATCACTCAGAAAAGGAGTTTTTCTGAAGCCGAAATGAAATGTGCAGTGAGAAGCCCCAAGGTCTCATAGGAAGCAAGTTTCAGGCCGATCACTGTTCTAAGTGCAGCTCTGCCGTGCAGTTGAGAAGACCTATTGTGTTAGCACTGTATTGCCCTGTTGTTAGCTTTCAGGAGATGATTAATGTGCCTTAATTAATCCCTGTGTGAAAAACACACTTTGTAGGCAACACAGACAAGGCCAAAACAGTGAGCAAGTTACTGGGAGCTGCAGTTTCTTGACTTGCTTTATGTTAGGGAGATACTGTCTGCAAAAGAGGCCAACACAAGCTGTGCTCTTTGGTCAAAACTGGTTTACTGGAAAAGATGATAACCTGATCTTTCCTCAAGAAAAAGCATCTTCATAGACAGAAAAATACTATGGAAAATTGGAATTAACCAGGAAGACGTGATGGATCATGCAGAATGGCAATGAACAGAGGAGATGCCACAGTGTGACAAAGGTGCAGTGAGATCAGGTGTACTGTTCCGTATAACATAGGCATGTTTTCTGGACTATAAGTACTGTCATGATTTTTTTCCTCTTCTTTTCTTTTTTATTCTTGATAATAAAGTTAAATCTTGACTTAAATCAGTATTGGTAGTGATGGCAGATACACATTGTTAGTTTTAGCCAGAAATAGCTCAAATCTCTTCATAGACAGATATTGAAAGTTCATTTTGTCCACAGCTGAAAACCAGCCCTTTCTGGAACAAAAATGAAGCAGAAAGAAGAAATGTGCAGAAATACCAGGCCGGGAAGTGTAGACTTCCCCTTCCAACAGAAGGGCAGAGGGATGGTTAAGTGATTAAAATATTAGCCAGAAGACTGACATGACAAAACTGCCTTTTCCAGTGTCATGTATTACAGACATAAACACTGTATGCAACTGAAAATAACTGATCCAAGTCAGTGGTGAGTGAATCTCCCTCTTCGAGTTGGACATTTCATTGATTTTACTTTTAATGTTTTTGGTGTAATGGGATGACAGTCATGTACTGACTTTGAGACTAGGCCTTGGTCTAGAAAAAAAAAAGGAAAGGCCGAGGGTGAAAATGATCTGTATGGAGCCTAAAATGCTACAGATGTATTGATTGTGTGCTTGCATGGGGATCTTTGTCTTGAGTGTGGTGGTCGTACATCTTGTACCCTGTGGTAGGTTGACCTTGGCTTGCCGTCAGGTGCCCACCAAGCCACTCAGAGAGGTGAAAGACGTGCCCCTTTTAACACACTGGATTTGAAAGGAAGACTGGTATGATGGCAGGAATATTGAAAGTCCATGATTGTTGGGGAGTGATTTGGCCCTTAGGGTTTGTGCAAAATTACAGAAGGAGTGAAAGCGAGCAAAGGAAATTGAATGAAATGAGAAAGGGAACTGTGATTCCATGACACAGACAGTAGTTTAAGGGCAGAGATAATTCTAAGGAGCGAGGTCTAATGCAGGGAAACCAAATCCTCAGCTCAGGTAAAGCCAACACCTGGATTCCTCTGAAATGTTCAGACCAGGTCTGTGCTGGAAGGTAATGTCAGGCAGAGTATTTGTCACAGTGGTCTGGGAACGCAGAAGCCTTGCTTTGGCTGCTGATTTAGTCCTCTCCTTTTTGTCCTCTGTTTTAATGGAGCATCTTTCATTCGGCTGGAGTCAGCAAAGCTGCGTTGGTCTAAACCCATCAAAGTTGGTCCAGCAAAAATTAGTGGGTTTAGCCTGACCTCAGATTACACCGCCTCATCCTCTTTACTTTCTAGGGTGCTGAAGCCTCCTGGTTGTGAAGGCAGATGTGAGATTTTGAATGAGAACAAGGGCTGGTTCCAGAATTTCCTCTTCAGAAAATTACACATTTCACTGCTGCGAGAGGAGGGTTTACTGCACGCTTGTGAAATGGCTTCTCCCAGCTCTGCAAACAAGGACAGATTCCATCAGTTTGCAGAAGTTCGTGAGTATTTGTCTTGCACTGATGGGGCCTGGAGACTACACTCTTGGATCACTTTCATGCTAAAAGGTAGAAAACGGTAATGCAAATACCTCCCCCCTTCAACCCTGACTTTTGGAGGGAGAGGTGGGGTTTTTTATGCATCCTGCTTTTTCACACTAAAATGGACATCACATAGATTTCGGTAGGAGCTAATGAGTATTTTAGGTTAGTGGAAATCTTTGCAGAGCCTCCAATGGGGTCTGCATCAGACTTTAACTGAATTTCTTCCTGCTAACTGGTAGATAGCTCTGTGGATGGCAGTCCCACATTTTAGGGACAGGACCGATGTGCTCGGGCAGAGCCCAACAGCTGCTCCAAAAGGCCAATCTGAGTAAGCCCATTTACATAAGCCACCCAGGAGCAATTGGGTGGTTGCAGCCACTTGTAACTTTGACCATGTTTTCCCAGTTTTAGCCACTGCAGCCTGTTCCAGTTAAGTGCAAAAACTTCTGCTCCTCAGAGGAGATCTTTGTTTGTGGGTGAGCAGGAAGGCTGTGTCATATTACTAGTAGAAAAACAGTGCTTTTACTCTGCAGGAGGGACAGGAGATGCACGGGCACTTCAGGAAGAACAGTGGCCATATCCTCAAAGATATTTAGGTACTTGATTTCTATTGATTTTCTCATGATCCAGGTAGCATGTAAATACCTGGAACAATCTGGCCAGAGATAAGATGGTTTCTTTATGGAACTGTACTGAACGTTAAACATAGCGATGACTCAAATGGTGAAAGGAAAGCTGCAGAGCAAAAAAGCCTCGTGATTATTTGGGGCCATGAGAAAAGGCCTGAAGGACAGCCAAGCAAGAACTGCTCTGCAAGATCTGAAGGCATTCTGTGCTGGCAGTTCATCGATGAAGGTTGCTCATTATTTGCTTATTTTGAACATGTTGTTTGCTGAAGGCCAAAGCCTGTCAGATCTTAGGAAGGCTCTTTTTCAAGAGCTTTTGTTGCTTCAGCAAACAGGTCATGAGTCCAACCCACCCACTCCACAAACATTTCTCCAAATTATCAGGGGAAGGGAGTTCATTTGACAGAGATGTCAGTTTTGTAGAGATGGATCGCTTAGGGTGTGGGGGTTTTATTGTGTGTGTCCAAGTCTTCCCCCTCCACTCCTCAACTTTCTCCTCATACATTCTGTGTAATGACTCTGTGTGTGTGTGTTGATTTCTTTCCTTTTGGAGCCGCTTACCTCTCTAATTATACTCACTAAGTGTTCAGTACTTCAGCTGGCTGCGTTCCCAGAACAAAGGCTATCACTGAATACAAATAACTGAATTAAAATAACGGTGGCTTATAATCGGAGGAAGGCCCTGTGTTGCTTAGGAAGTTTGAGATATCATTAAGCAGAAAGGTAATTCTACCTGCTCACATGCAAATGGGATGGTTGTCTGCTTTCCAAACCAGCATCCATACTCTCATATCTCCAACATCACTTCTCCTTGTAAGCTTTATATTGGACTAAAGGGAGATGACGGCAACAACCAAAGTATACTGGGACAAGGAGGAACTGTGAGTGGGTAAGAGCATTTTTCAGAGGCAGAAGAATAACTCGCAGAATGTCTGAGTTTGAGTAGAGGTGCTCAAATTGTTAAAATGAAAGTAGGGCAGGAATTACTTATAGATGGTATCTAAAAGATATTTTACTGGAAGTCCACTGCAGAAATGCTGTCTTAAACTTGCTGTTCAAGAAACCAGTTTGGTTCTGAGGAAGAACTGGGAAGAAGAGTGGGTGAGAGCAGCTTTCGGAGGAAGTGGAATAGATTGCTTTTCCAAGGGAAGGGAACACAGAAGTGACATGTGCAAAGAAGCAGAGAGCTCATCTCTGCACTGATGATTAATTCAGAAAAAAAAGACAAAAAAACCCCAAAACTGGAAGACAGAGCTTATTGTGGTTTTACATATAAATCCATCCAAATTGTCAATAGTCATTAATGACAAAAATACTTTTGCCCTGATTTTAGCCCTTGAATTTGTTTATGTCAGGGCTTGGGGGGTTTTTTGGAGGGGAGGTTGGGTGTGTTTAGTTTGGTTTTTTTAAATGTGGCTGGCGGAATTCAGACTTGAAGTGCAAAAGCATCAACATGTTTGCTTCTTTTTTTTCTTATGGGAGCATTTTTGATGAAAGCGTCATGGAATGAAGCCATCGTAGAATATTCTTATTAACTGAAGGATTTTATTTCTGATTTTTTGTAGGATTTTTTTTCCCTGAAGACTGTCAATTTCCAGTCTTTACCTCTGTGCTAAAGTTTTCTGTTCATTCATTCTTTTCCACAGTACACAGATGTTTGCCTACATGCAGTACTAAAACCCGGGATGGCTACCACCATAACTTGGATTTGAAAGGATTTTTTAATGCATTAAGCACCCAACATCCTGTTGGTACAGATCACAGGGATAAGGAGATGAGGACAGTGTTAACCTGCTCCCGCCCAGGACTGTCACATGGACACCAGGGCATGCCTGAAAATAGATGTTTTTTGTAGAAGGAATTCAACAGGAAAAAGAGAAAGAAGGCATCAGGAACATTTCAGGCCTCTGGGGCATAGTTTGAAGGTACTGGATTCTTGCTTTGATTTTATGATGACCAAGTTTTCCCCCCAGGCTTGAAGCATTAATGGAGCTGCAGGAAATGTTGTGGAAACAGCACCAAAGAGCTCAAAAGAAATATCTATTGGCAAATGGTCCCTCAGGTATATACCCTTTTCTCCATCCTAACTATCCCCAGCTCCGGGGCTGCAAGGGTCAGTGGAGCTACTTGGGTTTCCTCTCTCCCCAAGGAAAGCTTTATACTTGCTGGGAACCTACCCTGGGAAGAAGTGGCTTCCCTTTGCCTTTGAGCTCCTGGAGCAGGTCAGCTGGTGGAGGTAAGGGAAACCCTTAGGCTGTGAAGGATAATATGCATTTCCTGGAGTCCTCGGGCTTGGCATGAAGTGCATCTTCCAAATGTGCGTGCGACTCAGTCTCCTGCTGTCTCAGTAGGGCCGTCACGGCACAGCTCGACCACAGCCTTCAGGAGGACAGCATCAAAGCACCTCTGAGGCATCTGCTATCAGAATTTATCAGAGGTGGTTTAGGTATTCCTGATGCTCCCAGGGACTGAGCCGAATGGCCTCTTGAAGTCTTTGCCAGAGCCTCGTTTCAGTGGTTATCATTAAGAACAGGATCCTGTTCTGAGACATGCAGGTCTGTGCTCCAGCTAGCTG
This sequence comes from Rhinoptilus africanus, assembly GCA_013400135.1. Classification (NCBI taxonomy): domain Eukaryota; kingdom Metazoa; phylum Chordata; class Aves; order Charadriiformes; family Glareolidae; genus Rhinoptilus; species Rhinoptilus africanus. Next base: position 264,899 of record VXBO01003721.1, on the reverse strand, counting down.
GAATGAGGGAAGAGAAACTGCAAAGCAGCCATCAGTTTGTATTAAGCAAACTGTGCAAACGCACCAAGGCTAACCTTGCATTTTCTGAGCTGCTCATTTTATCCTTCATCAGTGTGAAACACGATGTGTCACTTTTCTGGCAGCACGTGTTGGTTTCCCTCCCCCCTCTGGCTTGGGTTTCTGCTTGTGAAAGAAAAAAAAAAAAAAAGAATATTTTTGGAATAAAAATAGTGTTAGTGAAAAAGGAAGGTTATGCATGAATAAAAAAGAAAGCTGCACCTTTCCACATAAGTTATGCATGAATACGACATTCAGAGTGGCAGTTTTCTTCTTAAATGTGCAGTAGGTTTGTGTGATAACGGAATGTCAGCTTTTACAGGTAGGTGCCTCCACTGCGCTATGAGCATGACACTTGTTGTGCTATCCAAGAGGAAGCCCACCAGGGTAAAGAAGCAGGGAAAATTCCTTTACCATGTTCTTCGCCCCTTACACATTTCTTCCCAATGACAGGAACTGCTGCTTTACCTATCAATAGCCACATTTATCTATTTTTATAGTTGCTTTGGAAGTAGAAGAATTCGTGGAGGCTTGGAGGGGTGTTTTTTTTCTTTTTTATTTTTATTTTATTATGAGAAGGATAAAAAGGTAAAGTGGCAGACCCAACCCCTTTTATAGAGCATTTTGCTCGCAGATTCTTTTAGATCTTTCTTTCCTGGTTAATGGATCTATTTGATCTGATCTGGCATCATCATCTAGTCTTCAGTGATAACAGATCTAGTCCATAATGAGCTCTGTTGGTCCAGAGAAAAAGAGAGCATATCAGCAGAGTAATTTCATAGTGAACAGCTCGTCAGTTAAGTAGGCAATGACATTACAAAGTCAGTTGTTGGAGACTGAAGACAGAAAAATTATATCTCATTTCTAGAGTGGTTTATCTACATCCTCAGAATAAATGAGATCAGCAATCGTAACAAATTTAAGGGTGCTTTAGTCCCTCGGGCTGGGACTTATCTCACCTGGCTTTGGGTGCCTACGATGCATCCATATGGACTTCTCAGAACCCTGTGTCGTTTCCTTTTGTTGAGGATCCAGTCAGGACAATTGATGAAGCTTAGAGTGTGATTCACCCAATCAAAGGCAGTCACCTAATTTAGGATGAGGTGAATGAAGCTCCGAAGCTCCATTGGCTGTATTGACCATATCCCCACAGAGTGTAGGACCGCCAGGCAACATTACAGACCCCTACACGCAGGTGGATTATTTCTGTCTCTGGGGGCTTTGAATTCAGCCTAAACTACATGCTCCAGACCAGCCTGCAATGACGAGCCTGATGTAGATTGAGGCTTCAGTTGCCTGTTTTGCAGGAAGTCAGAGGAGATGATCACCGGCCTCTTCTGACCATAGAATTTGTGAATCACCAGTGAGTAATTTCTCCAACTACTGTTAAAAACTCTGATGATCATTTTGGGGCTTTCACTATGATTTCCCCCATCACCAACCATTCATCTCTACCCTGGCCAGGCTATCAAATGAGGGCCCATGGAGAGGTTACTCTTCTTGTTTTGGATCTTGATCTGCTGCAGGGAAAAATGAAGTACTGAACTGCGTAAGCACCTTCCAGCTCGTCCTGCTTATTTCACACTGACGCCAGCAGAGATATAGAACATCACTGAAATAAATAACATTTTGAGTGAGTTTAGGGGCCTGCCCAGGCACAACGGCTCACAACATTAGGGCCTGTTTTAATATGTCGCACTCGATAGCAATCTTCCTGATCTTGCTTGCCCCAGTTTATCTATTCTTTCTTCCAGGCTGATTATGTCTAATTTCATACTAGGGCTGTTTGCCTGCTGTCTTTGTAAGGGTTTCCTGCGTGCCCTGAAATGGTTCCCCTTGCCAGTGCACCCTGCCTGTTGTGGCGCACCTAGTTTCCTTGCTGTGGACATATATTGTTCTCCGCCTGCTTCGGACACAAGAGGATTACTGTTGCATGCAGAGAGCCATACTGAGACACTTCAGTTCCCATGTCATTTTTCCCTTATACGTTCTCTCCAGGCTTTCTTTTCAGGCTACTGTATCTTTCCCATCCATCCATGGTTCTCCTGGGCACCCTTCTCCCTGCTATCATGTTTTTTCCTGGCTATAACCTTGCTGGATCCTTGCGCCCTTCCAGCTGTGATGTGGTAGGGCCAGTTAGCATCAGGAGTGTTTACTTTCATTCAGCATCCATCTTCCCTCCCCATCTTTCTTTTAAGAAAGATGGAGAAAAACTTTTTACCAGGGCCTATAGTGACAGAACAAGGAACTATGATTTTAACGTGAAAGAGAGTACATTTAGACTGAAATTTTTTATTATGAGGTCGGTGAGAAACTGAAACAGGTTGCCCAGACAAGCTGTGGATGCCCCTGGAGGTGTTCAAGGTCAGGTTGGATGGAGCTTTGAACAACTTGATTTAGTGAAAGATAATCCTGTCTGTGGCAGGAGGGTTGAACTAAAGGTTGATTCCAACCCAAACTATTCTGTGATTCTATGATAATAAGGCTCTGATAAAGTTTCCATTACATTTGAAGAAACTTTTTGTGTTTTCCTCTAGACTTTTAGTTTTGTTTAATGTTTTTTTTTTCTTTCCATATTAAGTATTGGCCTGATGGTACATTATTCTGTGCCAGATTAAAATACCTTGTGCCTTGCATTTCTTCTCCCCTAATACTGAATTCAAGGTCATCACTGTGTCCTACTTTCATTGCTCTCCCCTGACTCATTAGTTTATTGCCAAATTTTTCTTAGAAGTTTGCCATTCTTCTCAATGCTGGCAACAATCCCATTGCAACAATCAAATCTCTAGCAGTTTCGATTTCTTGTTCATCTGTTCATGTCTCTTTTTTGACCTTTGTACCTCATGGGAAATGTATGTTTGTTTCCCTATTGTCCTTTTGTGAATGTTGCAGCAAAATAATCCCCTTTAATTTTAGTTTCACCAGGGACTTTTTAATGTCTTCTCCATCCTGCCAATAAATTGTGTCACATCCTGGGAGGATTTAAACCTGTCTCCTTTGTTGAACTCTTAGTTTCTCCCAGACTGTTGTCTGCAACTGTGTTTCACTGGTCTTTTCATTTAGCATTTTAAGAAGTTTGGTGTCCTCTGAGTCATTTTGGTTCCTTTCCTTCCCCATGACTTACTGTCTGTATTTTTCACATCTCTTGCTTTCTTCACTTTCTTGTTCATTAAGTTGACTTCACTCCTTCCAACTTGCCACAAGTATCAAGCTGAACTTTGGGAGACAACATACACTTGGGGGTCACTTAATGCTTCCCTCCCCTTTCTCTCTTTTTTCCTTGGGATCATCAAGTTTCCCACAAACTGCTCCATGTGCTCCCCTTCTGACCAGTCCAGAGCACACTGTACCTAATTTCTTTTTCTGCCAGTGTGGAAGTCACAGAAATTAGTGTTATTCACTGGTTTTGTTTCAGCACAGTTACTCTGGGCCACGGGAACCAAGCGCGTGCAAAAATATAGTGCTTACAACAACACGTTTAATGCAGTTGTGCTGGACTAACATGGTTCTTGTTGGTCCAGCACTCACTCAAGTGTCTGTGATTTTGTCTTTGTGCCTCTGCCTCGTTATGTACTTGATGCTTTCATTGTCCATTTGCTGTTTGTCTTAGTGCTGAATTGTGAATTCATGCAGGTGTTTCTTCAGGGAGCTCCACTGCTAAGGTGGTCTTAGCTGTGTGAATCCCAGTTGCCCGACGTGGGTTGGGGATAAGTGTCTCCTGGCAGCTTCCCACATGGATTATCTGTTGCAAGGTGGGGTCTTTGACAGGAGACTCTGCCTTTTAATTGCCCTCTTGTATGTCCATTGGCAAACAAAGGGTGCACTTGTCTTCCATCCCCTTGGAAGCCTTTGTTTGCCAAAGGATGTTTTATAGTCCCTTCAAATCCACGTAAACCATCGAAGTTGAGCACAGTTAAACCTCTTAGTCCATGTTGTTCAGTAGCCAGCAAGTATTCCTGAGCAGGAACAGCAAAATTTACTACCACTTGAAATATGCAAAGACTGCCTGTAATATATTCATGAAAAATAATAAGCTACCTACAAACGGAGCCACACCTGTTTCCTCCAACCAGAGGAGAAGGTGGATTAAACCCTCGCCTCATTTCTACACAGTCCTTACTAAACACTGAGCACCGTTTACAGTTGGGAGCCTGATTATCGTTATGCTTCCTTAGCTCAGGGAAAAACAGCTTTTCCTGGTGTAGATTATATTTGCATTTATATTTATTCATTTGCATACAGATTTTTATGCCCTACTCTTGAAATGTAAAGAGATTCCAGCTCTTTTAAAGGCAATAACAGTTCATTTTATGCCCTGTTCTCCATAACAATAATTGCTATAACTCTGAAGCTCCCCTGACATTTTAAGAGCAATAAAGAAAGGGGCGGAAGGGAAAAGAGGAAAAAATTTTTCCCATTAATTGGTGAGACTCCAGGGTTCAGTTCCATGGTGCTTTACTCCTGTGAGTAATCTCATTATCCTTGGTAGGGCCGATTGTACAGAAGGGGCAGGATCATGCCCCAGAAGTCCAGCCTTTAATCAAATGTACCTGTTTAAAAGGAACACATGGCTGCCTTTCAGTGGGAGCCTTTTGCTCTGAAATGAGGATGTAAATTAGCCAAAATGCCTCAGAGGGAGGAAAACTCCATCTGCCAGGTTTTCCCTCTGCTCTTGCTGAAATTAATCCATTGGTTGTGTGTATGTCTGTGTGTGTGTGTAGGGGGTGTGTGATTCTTTGCTATTTTTCTTTTTGAAAGAGGTTCAGATACCCATTTACAGAAATAAACCCAGGCTTTCCCCATGTGTCTGAGAAAAACACATATAAAAGGCTGTGCTGTATGGATGGAGAAAAAAGCCATATAAATCTTTAGTCAGGAAAGGATGAGAATTTAATAAAAGTAACAGGCATTTGCCAGGGACTCTCTCAAGTATTGCAGAAACAGAACAGCTCTATAAAGGGGATTGGGAAAGTCTGAAAGTCAGGCAAGACCTGCAGGAGAGGAGAGAGTCAGCAGAGCAGTGTTGCTTGGCTTAAAAAGCAGATGAAGATGAATGGATGCAATAAAGGTATATAAAATACTGGATTGTGCAGAGAAAGTAAAAAAAGGGCTCCAGTATAACATTTCTTCTGATAACTGAATAAAAAGTCTAAAGAGATGTAAAAGACCACAGTTAATGCAGATTACTAGAGCGTTTATTTTTCTTAACATAGTGCATAACTTCTTATCACATTGATGTTATCAAAGCAAAAAAATCCCAAAACAATCAGAGGGTTTAAAACAAGCTGGTTGAATGCTGGTAAATGTATTCAAATTCTCTAAATGTGAGTTAGAGAGGCAAGTCTTTGAGATAATGTCTTCCATCCAGAGTGTGGTTTAGCCCAAATTCCAGATTTGTGGCATAACAGGAATAGAAATCATTGTGTTTTTGGTCATTGTGTCTTAGTAAATGTGAACAAATGTTACCACATCATCTGTAGCTATCAGATGGTGTAAAACCAGGAGAGAAATATTAGCTCTCACCTACTAAGACATGAAATGCCAGGTGAAGAAACAGAAAAGAATAAGAAAAGCCCTGTTTGTGTCAGAAAAACTTAAAATAAGGCCCCATAGCAGTCTTGCTCTTTTTTTTTTTTTTTTTCCTGTAAGAACAGTCACAAACTCAAGTGGAAAATGAGTGAGTCACCTCAGAACAACAGCTTGGCTCCTCTTCCACTGCCTCCTTCCCCTGCCTGTCAACCCACCAGGCATCCAAGGTTGTTTCCAGCTTCTGCTACCTCCCTGGTAGCCTTCAGCTTGAGGGAGGTCATCTCATACCTTGTAGATGACCCTCCTACACTGATTTTCTAGGGCTGTGGGCAAAGCAACAAGCTACACAGAGAGGTATTGATCAACTTTTGGGGTATTCCTCCAGTGGCAGAGCTCTTGAGCCTTTTTAAGGCATTTTGCTATTCAGCTGCTAATATACTGCCATCGATAGTTTATTGTTACAGTCAATGTGAGGAATGGAATTGCAAGTGTCTCGATACAGGATTAGTCCTGCAGTCAGTAGAGGTGAAGGGTCTGGGGAGTTTGTGCTGGACTTCTCAACAGCACTAAACAGCGGGGACAACAATTATAAAGTGACTTTTAGTGCTTGGCCACTTCTCCTGACTTGCTCTTTGAGATCAGTTTAAGCCATTGTCATTTACACCAAATGAGGATCTGACCTCCATTTTCAGGAAGATCATCAAGCTTGTTTACAAAATAATTGACTTAGCTTCCATCCCAAGCTGAGCATCTTTTTCATTCGTCTTGGCCAAGCTGGGTTCCTGTTATGGTTAGCCCAGGCTTGTACAATAAACATTTGGCAACTGGCAGTGTAGTATTGCTCAGTGTGAACTTTTTGTGCTGTGGCTGGTTACACAACACCTAGCGCTGGGTCAGTTGAGTGGGGCTGGTGTGGGACAGCACTGGTGAAAGTGTGGTGAGTCAGGGTAGCCGCACCAGCGAGGCTGACTCAAGCCATGGAGCCCTTGCCTGACTCCATACCGACACTGTCTGGACCCTTTTCAGCTGTGGCATCCTATGGAAATCTGTCCCACAGTCTCCGCAAGTGGGTAGCAGAGGGTTTTGGAGTGCCAGTGGAACAAAGCAGGTGAGGTGCGAACAGTGCAGCTGGTGGAGGCTGGAGGAGGAGCTGCACAATGCCATGGCCATTCCCTCTGCCCAAGGCTTTGGTGTGTAGCTGCTGCTTGTTCTCCAGCACTTAGCAATGTGACACCATCCATTCTCACGTTCAGATTAAATAGGAGCACTCTTAAGACAATCTTTAATTTTTTTCTTTTTTTTAAAGTACCAACCCTTTATTTACAGCACAGAGACCTTCAGATTGTTTTTTGTATGCTGAGTGTGTGTGTGAGCGAATTAAATGCATGCTGCAAGGAACAAAACTGTACTTAACACAAGACTGTTCACTGTTCACAGCTTCATTCCCATCCACAGAGAAATAGGGTCAGCCTCCTGCAGCCCAGCGGGGGACAGCTTGTAGAAATGACAACTTTATGGGCAGAGCTAGACGTAGGTTTTGAACAGATTTATTTATTAAAAATTGTTGCAGTCTCACTACAGCAATGACTTAATTTGGATGCAAATACATAAGGAAACATACAGACCAGACAAGCATCTGTCAGGAATGAACAAGGCACAGATAACTTTGTTTTGAGCAGGACAATGAACTAGGAGACCTCCTAAGACTCTTCCCAACTCTGTTTTGGTGGAAAGCCGGTCCAGTAAGTTGATAGCTATTTTTCCAGACAAGGCATGTGGACACAGTGCCTGTGGGATTGGGTGTAGATTCTTGGTAACAATGAAGGTGATGCTTACTGCGGTGTAGGTCTGACATGCAGATGAACTCAAAAGTCTGCAAAATCCAATAGCCAAGCTAAAATCAGAACACTTATGTGTCATTAGCTGCTACATTGCTCCCTTCCCTGATCACCCATCCTCTTGGACTTTCACTTCCTCGCTCTGATTTGGTTATGCTCGTGATGTTGAAACACTCCTCTCTGTGTATCTCCTGCTGCTACTATTAGTTCCTTATTTGCTTTCTGAAATCTCTTACATTTGTTTACAGATGAAACCTTCTGAACTTCCTCTAAGTCACCACCTCTGCCCATTTTCTTGTGGAGACTTCTTTCATAATTTTACTTTTTCCATTAAATTTAAAGCTTCATATTCTTTTCCTTTTTAATTTCTTTTCACGCTATTTTCCCTTTACTCTCCGGAGTTTTGCAGTGTATAGCTCATATTCTTTTCCTTTCTTTCCATTTTCCTGGGGCTGCCTACTACAGAAGTGGTTGTCTTTCTTTTCTCCCAGTCAATTTGATGCTTTTTTTGTTCACACATAACTGGTTCTTCCCCCTGAAGCTCATGTGGGTTGTAAAAATGCAATTTGTTTCACCAGTCTATAAAAGAAAGTCTCCTCAGACTAAAATCTCTCCTAGCTGCACTAATTTCCCTACTAGCTCCCCAAGGTTTCAACCTTCTCTGCTTTTCACAGAAAGTCAAGATTTGAGGTTGCATTCTGTCAGCTGACTTATCTCGTTCTGCCCAGCACAGCCAACAGATTGGTGTTTAGGGGGCTTGCTGGGCACATGGAAAACCTGAGATCCAGCCCCTGATCGGGATCAACGAGGGACTTGAACTTTGGTCATTTTTGTCCAGCATGGAGGCACTGCCCAGCAGATTATTGACCCTTCTGAGATGGGTGGCTCTAAGAGGTCTAAGAAAATCTTCTAGAGGTTACAGATTTGTCCTGGTGTGAAACAGGAGCAATCTCAAAAGTGGAAGTGGTTTGGGAAAATCATTTCCCACAGAACTGCCACAGGGCTCATTTCCTCTGCTTTGTATGAATTGTCACGCTGTGGGGATTGGATGGGTTTGCTGCTAATTTCAACCTTCTCCTGGACTTCAGGACCAATTACAAAGCAGTAACCTGAGACTTTCCCCTAATCTGCTCCCCTCAGTCCTGAGCATGGACACCAAACATTGCTGAGTGCTTCTCCCTGTTGTTTGTTCCTTAGAAAAACATGGGTCTCTTCTACTCCTGCAAAATTGAGCATCAGTCCAACTCCCAAGCATAATTTGCTTCAGTGTGGAGGATCACAACTGCCTTCACCCCATCTTTTTAGGACAAGCTGTATTTATTTCTCCATGTTGTAAACATCTCCATCTTTTATTGCTGTTACTTCTCTAGATGAACATTTCCTTCGTCTTTGACAGTTTATGCAATATGATAAAATTGCTGTTAAGATTGACAATGCATCTTTTGACGGACACATACAGGCAATTGCACTAGTCTATCTCCTAAAAATAAAATAAATAGGAAAGAAAACCCACCCCATTTTTCATCAGTCACCGGAAATTGATCTGTATTTTAGTTGGAAATATTGAAAGTTCAAGTCTTTTTATTTTCAGTTAAAACAAATCAGCCTGTTCTTCCTCTTAATGTACAGGTGAAACTATAACTTTTCCTGCCAAACAAGTCCACCAAATACCACTTTGTCTTTAATAAGTTTTTTGGTTTGGGTTCTTTTTTCCCCGTTTTTTCCCCTTCTCTGTATGGCTGTAATGTCCCAGTTTTGCATTTGTTTTGCACAGGAATAAGGAAAGACAATCCTAATTTATGTGTTACTTTTTGAAAGGCGTAAAATGCAGAATAAGTTTTTTCGGACAGTACAACTGGCTTATACGTGCAAGACCTGATGACTCCAGGCATAGGCTACTGAGTTCTGGTCCATACCCTCAAATTTTTGTACAAGTGGATCCTCTGTTACCGGAACTGGAAGGTTAAACAGCCTCTCTCTGTATTAAATTATAAATCTGTTAATTTTCACTAGTGTTATTAACCTGCAGTCTAAATTCTCTGTCTGACATAAACTAATCCTCACACAAAACTCTGACTCCTTGTGAAAATACACTGATCTTTAGCTAATTTTTCCTTTTGTTTTCTCCTCTCAATTGGTTTACTTTTAATTTCGTGACCAGAAAAATTCAGCCCTTTGCCTGTGGGTAAACAGCTCAGTTGTATAAGATCGAAACAAGCAATATTCAGTGCAATGTGAGTATAAGCAGACCTTCTGAGTCTCATGCGTTCAAAGCGAGATTGCTTCATCCTGCACTTCAGTGTCCTCCTTTGCTGTGGCTGTATCACTCACTGGTGAACAAAAATTGACTGCGCTTCTCCCAGCAGCATGCCACGAGAGACTGGTTTGGTCCAGAGTGGAAGGAGAAGGTGTGGAGTACGTGACCACTGCCACCAGGATTGGTGATGCCCAACCATTGGGAAGATATCCAAGCTGCCAGCATCAGGAATCTGGTTGCCCTCATTTTTCCTTCTTGTCCTCCAGCTTTGAGGCCCCTGCACAGTCTCTTGCAAGTCACTTTCTTCTTCACTTTTCTCCTCCGCGGCAGAAAAAGGTGTCTCGTTCGCTGCGAGGAGATGCTGCGAGGTTTCAGGAGCTGATGTCCCTGAAGACCTCTTTGTCGGAAAGCCGTTGGCATTTGCAATGCAGCTTCATCACCGAGCTGAAGTGAGCAAAAAGGTTTCCAGAGAGGATGTTCTGTGTGACATCTGCCGCTTTAGACTTCGAGGCACTTGCAGAGATGAAGTAAGCATAATGTTAACTGACTAGAAAGCAAATCCTTTCTCTTTAAAGTTCTTGTTAAATGCAAACTGCAATGGAAGAGGAATGGAAAGCATCAATCCAGATCATTTACTGGTACCCCCAAGGAGCAGATTCATTGTCTGTTTTCAAAGAGTTGCTGTACAGCTATTAAAGAGCATTCTTGGCTTCTTGGGGAGGAGGGGAATGTACCCCTGTTGTCATTACTTATTAATAATTGCTGGCATATTTAATGAGTTCTGAAAATGATCAGTTCATTCATAATAACCTCTCCTGCCTGCTCCCTTCAGATCCTCCAGGTAAAAAACCCAACAGACAACAAAATGGAGCTACGAAATTTCAAGATGACTAATGGGGCTTACGTAGCATAAAATGGCAGGACAAAGACAGAATTTCTGTAAAGGATGTTGCTGCTCAGATAGCTTTAGAAACGGAGAACAGTTTATTTCAATAAAAAAAAAAAGAAGGTAGAGATAGAGAAGATAGAGAGAGCCATAAAATACTTTAACTTAATTTTGAGCATGCAAATAAAAGAATGAGGAATTAGGTATTCAGAAAGAGCACGTCCCCATAAAGGCTAGTTAAATTCAGCAGTGAGAATTGGGAGGCTGGTCCCAAAGGGGAATCTGTGCCCAGTGAGAAGGGAATTGCCCTGTGAATGTATTATGTATTTATTCGGCAGCCATTTGGGGTGCAGCTTTTGTGCTGTGCCTTTACAGTGCCTAGTAAAATCAAGCCCTGGTTTGTGACTGGGAATCTTAATGCTGATCCCTGACAGCAGCCAGCATTGTTAAAATGTCAGCAAGAATGATAAGAGGTATCAGACTTTTGGGGGTAGCGGGCAAGGCAACAACTATGTTTCTGCTCTTTTATTTGCAAAAATGGGTTCTGGCAGTTACAGATCCACTGAGGATTGCTTTGCTCCTTAGGAATAGAACAGGAAGGGGAAATAACAGGAAAATATTTTATGAAGTGTGACAGCAGACGAGCTATTAAATATGACTCACTGTGTGGTGTGCTGGCAAACTCCTACTAATGACCTTGTGACTTGGCGGCCGCTTCGGCAGAGGTTGTAGACTTGACAGGCCATCTCTGCCTGGCAAAGGTGAGCCTGAGCCTAGCGAGCATCATGCTGTTCTGAGGCTCGTGATGCCAAAAATATATTCTCTGAGTCAAGGAAATTGAATTATGTGAATAATTAAAATTCATATCAAAGTGGAGTGCTGTGGCCTGTGTGGATGCTGATGTTATTTCTGTCCACAGCCACTGCGTCAGTCTTTTAAGTTATCAACCAGAGGGGCTCATGCTAAGGGTGGAGGTATTAAATGGGGGTGTCTTACCCATATATTAAGCAGTGAAGAGAGGATTGGATGTGGCACCAAGGTGACAAATGCAGTGAAAATGCCAGAGCCACCTACAAATTGATAGATCCATGTTTTATTTGTCCTTTAAAAATCATCTGAGAAGACCACTGTACAATGAATGGTAGGGGAGGCCCCTGCTGTAGAAAGGGAAATGTACAGGATGATCTAATACTTCTTATCTATTTTTGATTTCTGTGTCATAGATGATAATTTAGCCATCAAGTCTTCATGAAGCCCGAAGATCACCGGTTTTAGAATGGCTGTAGATTAACACCATGGGCACAGGAGACTGTGAGGGGAAAATGACCTGGAACTCCAGTGTCAAAGCTCTCCTTTGGTGCTTATATTACAAAGCACCTAATTGACACGTTACAGCCTTTCTGATTGTACCGCCTTGCTGAAGCAAACAGCCAGGGACATAGTCCTGTAGGTGGCTGTGATTTCTCCAGTTCCAGGTACATTTAATTTTGTTTACAGATGCACTGGACTTGGAGAAATGGCTATACTTGCCTCCAAGCACTTGCTAGTGCTTTGCTCCAAGTGCTTTGGAGGATATATGATCTTGTGGAATAATGAAATTACTGTTCTGTTATTACTTCAGACTTTATATAAGAAGACGTGGAAGGCATAAAATAGCCTGTGTCTGACATATATTTAGGGTATTATGGGAATCCAATACTTTTCCTTTCTATGGCCTGGGGGAGTTGTGTCTCCTTTGCCTTGAGGAAGCATTTTCTCCCTAGGCTGCTCCGGAGGCCACCGGAGATGAGCAGAGAAAGGAGTGTGTTCTCTCTTCTGAACCTCACTAATATGTCTCATTGAGTTATTACAGGGAGCCCGACCTTTTCTGGAGAAATCCTCTTGGTTATAAGTATGAAGCGATTGCCAGTGAAGACAAACCTGAGGGCATATCTCTGAGAAATTTGATGACAGGGCAGGAAGGTAAGAGAGGTTGGGAGGCAGAGCACCTCTGGTTTCCCAGTTCTTTGAGGGAGATGGGAGCTTTCCTGCCCTGCATGGTCACCTCTGACAAAGAGGGGAGCAAATCTCAGCAATATCCTGCAGGACCTACTCCTGTAGTGAGTTCAAAGGGAGTTTGAAATACTACCTATAGGACTTCAGGATTCAGATACCTCACTTTGGCTGATATTTGTGAAGACAAAATAGTTTAGTGAAGCTCATATACCTGTGTTTTCCAGATCCCTGCACCAGATGGATAATTTGACTCACTGCAACAAATCAGAGCAACCTCAGTTCAGCGACCCTCATGGAGCTGTTGCAGCAGCAGAGTATGGGCTTGTTCAGGGCATATTCCCAGCACATTCCTGGAGGCAGGAATTATTTGGGGTGATGCAATACTGAGTGTCCTCCTGCCACTGGGAAATCTCAACAAAGGTTACCACCCAGCAGTTGCAAAAACGCAGCCGAGAATTTGGCCTATGACGTTCTCGCGTCTTATCCCTGTTCGTAGCTATGCAACCCAGAAGAATACGGAGAGGCAGAAGGAAGCCGACAGCTCTCCTCTGACAAGAAGGGACTGTGGGCCCTTGCGCAATAACCCTGCACTACCTATTTTCCAAGAGCTTCATTAGCCACTCTTGCACAAAGCCAAATTAACACGATAGATAAGATATTAGGACAAGCGTCAGAGCCCTCATACAGCTTCCTGAGTGTCCTGAGGCGAGTGCCTGCTTTCTCCTGACGCAGGAGGCTTGCCTGTGTAAACTTCACCCTGTGACTTCAGCCGTGTAATCTGCATTCAGAAAGAGATGCTGCCTTTGGCCCTCTGGCTGCCTTTGTCTGGCTGTTATCTGTGCAACCGGTGCAGAGCACCGTGGCAAGGGAAGTGCAGCAGACACAGCTGGAGGTGATGTCAAGGCGGGGTGCGAAAGACATCACAAGTGGAAGGCAAGAGTGAAACTCTAATTGAGGCTCTGTGAAATACTGTGAAAATACTGCATCCCCTCAGTGGATCGTGCAGAGAAAAGTACAAAAAATTCCCTGCCTTACATCTCGTGCTACGGTGTGTCTCTGCAGGTTGCAGTCCATTTCCACATGATGATTCCTCTTATTTTGCCATGAGGTGAGGATGTCCACATGGGAAGTTAAACCCTAAAAGAAATGGGCTTGTTTTCCTTTGGTTTGTTTTATTGACTCCGTAAAAACCTGCAGTCCTTATAGGTTCCCAACTTTCCCAAGATTACAGACCAACAGCCAATGTATGTGACGCAGCCTGCTCTGCAAGTTCCTGCTGTTCCACCTCTAAAACAGATTTTGAGCATCACTCACCAGCAGGGTTCAAATGAGGCTCTCTCAGCCCTAACATGAACTCCATCACTCAACAAAAGCACTCGTGGTCTCCATCCCCTCTACTTGTGGACAGATATATGTTGCTCAGAAAAAATCCTCTCCTTTAATTGGGGGTGGATAGATATAAATGGACTTTTTTCCTCTGTGCCAGCAGTGGCGCAGGGCCTGGCATCAGTCTATCAGTATGGGCATCTCTTGACACTTTTACAGCCAAACCTCTTGAACAAATTGGCCATGCCTTCATCCCTTCCTGTGTCCCCACTTTCTTCCCACTCTGGTGGTGAAGCTGAGGTCAAGTCAGGAAGACTGCCTGAATCTATCTGTCCTGCAGCACTTTGGAGTCAGAGCTCCAAAAACCTTGTTCATGGTGGTAATCCATGCCTTCTGCTTGTAAGGTACTTGTATTTCACCGAGCTGTTGGAAACAACAGCTCTGTTATGTCCCATTCCCACTAAAAATGGGGCTTGTGGGGTGGCTACGATTCCCAGGTGCCAATATCAATACAGGATCAGGTTCTTACAGAAGAGGTTTTGAACTGTTTGGTTAAGAAGAGCTGAAAGGACAACATCAAATCATAACGTAGGTCTGCTAAAAGTTCAGAAAGATTTCTCTCATGAAAATGAGGTGAGTACAAGGACACAGCTTTGCTCAGCATTTACCTTCTGCAAATTTCCACTCCAGGCAGCTGCAGTCGTGTAAAAGAACGAGTAAGAGGAATGAAGGACAACATTTTGCAGTAAATTCCTGATTATCTGAAGATTTCCTCTGTACTGAAAGAATATCTACTTCCATCCGTTACAAGGGTGTTTAGATGTGACCAGGTAGAAACAAATAATCTTGAACAAATGCAGCAGGAACAGCTTTAAGATGCAACGAGTGTTCTGACTGAAAAAGAGTGATTTCACAGGGGAAAAATCCACAGTAAAATGGCAAGAATGATGCTAATTAGAAATGTGTCAGATGCTTGGCTCTGGATTACTGTTATGCTAGTGTGTGCATTTCAAGGATAAATCACATGCAAGAACTGAGGTAGAAGATGTTGAAATCTCCCCATCTTTTTTTTTTTTTTTTCCTTGAATTGGCTCAGTGAAGTCCTTGGGAACGGAGGTTGGAGGATGATCCCTGCTGAAGGCTCACTAGCCCCAGCTAGTATGCTATCCACAGCTGGTTTCATTACTGGCTAAACTGTTGGAAATTCTATCCAGGATGAGAGGGAAAACTGAACTCTGTGGTCAAAAAAACGGAAGATAATTTTTTAACTCTCACAAACTGCAATCCTTCCCAGCTTCAGACAGGGCTGCGAGCAGTGATACTGTGAGAAAAGACTGCTCCTGGCTACGCATCCTACCGCACTTCAGACGGACAGAAAATTTAGCAAAAAATATTGAGCTTCACAACTATACACAGACCCACTCCCCAGGGTCCCCACTGGCTAATTAGTGCTCTCCCTGCCGTGAGCAGTGATCTTTTCAAAGTCCAGCTTGCTTTCTCTGTTAAAACCAAAAGGCTTTTGCAAGCAAGGGCATTAGTTGCAGGTGAAAGCTTCTTTTTAATGAAATCGGGACCAAGTTTCTCCCTTAGATTTTGATCAGCTGTTTTTTTTATCTTTTTTTTTTATTTCTCACAGATGTTCTTTCTTGTGTCTCATCATACTGGTATTGCTTCAATGCTTGCTCCCTGGGTTAGCTTGCACATTGTAAAACCCCTCTCTCTCATCACTTCCAGTATATATGAGACAATCCTACAAGTCACTGGTTTTGCTGATTATGTAGTAACATTTGGAAACCTCTTCTTAGATGTTCTGTCCATGAGATACAAATCTTAGCTGGTGCTGCCTGTCTGTCCTGGAAGAAATTCCTTCTGCTCAGAAGACTAATCTGTTATTGATCATACTGGGGAAAGACCCCTGAGGTTTTGCTAGGTACAATTTACAGTTTTCTCTTGTCTGCTCGCTCAGCAATCAGCCATTTGCTTTCTTGCTGCTTTAATGTTGTCTGTTGCAGTGGTTTGTGTTTAGTGTTTGACTGTACTTAAATGTTAAGATGAAAAGCAGTGGTAAAATGAGACATTTAAATGTAATGAAGTGAGTGCATATGCACATATATCTATGCATCTGAATATCAGTCACCTGAGATATAGCAAGATTAATAATGAAAAAGTGTTTTTTATAGCTGAGCTGCTTTTTTTCAGACCCTGTAACCGTGATTTACAAGGGCGCTTAATGCACTGATCCTCACAACCCCTCCCTCTGCTTTACACCTCTCTGCCCTGCAAGGAGAAGCTTGTCCTCAGCGAGGAGAAGTGGGGAGATGCCCAGACCATGAAGAGAAGACTTTCACCACCACCAGGCCCCCCCCGGCCCTTTTCACCTCATCTCTGCACCTTCATCGTCCACGGCTGTGAGTGAGTGCAAACCTCCCACCGAAACCTCTCTCGCACAGGCAAATTCAAGTCAGCACCGGCGAGCCCCCTGCTTGCTTCTGCTGTCACTTCTCATCTTGCAGGGAATGAGAAAGTACTCGCATGCGAAGTTGTAAACTGCTCGCAGTTCACCTGCCTATTCTGGTGCATAAACAGAGTATTCTGCTTATGGCGCATCCTTTCAGGAGGGGAATACTTAGCAGATGAACTAAGGCACTGAAGCGTGAGTGCCATTAGCCACACTTGTGAAAAGAAAGAAAGAGAAAAAAAAGATACACTGAGGCAAAAATCCCCTGGTTTGGAAAACATTTCCTGACCACCTTACCTCAGCCACACACGAGAGAATCGAATCCTGTTAAAATTCCTCCCATGTCCTTCTATCCTCATAAGAGCATTTAATTTTATATACCTCTTATGGATAGTCCTCAAAAAACCTATACTACCTAAATGAGTATCAGTTTTGAGGTTTTTTACTATGTGATCTTTTTTTTTTGTAGAAGGCTCTTTGTACACTGATGGCATTACAGAGTTGATGAGTAATTTGATTTACATGAAATAAAATGGGGAAAATTGCATGAGTAAGATGAGCTAATGAAGCATTGAAGAAAGAAAATGTTACTGTGCTGTCAAAAAAAAAAAAAACCAACAAAAAAACCTCTGTAGGCTGACAAGAAACCAGACAAGTAGACTCTCTGAGTAATAAATTTACCAGCAGTGTAAGACATTTGTAGTTTTGATAACATCTTTACTGGGAATGGCCTGAACTAAACTTTTATGTTTTAATATCCTAAGGTTGGGGGTGTATGGCTAAATAGGAACTTGGAAGTGTGCCTCTGTTGATTTAATGGATTGTCTGAAAATCCTGAGCTAAATAAATCTTAGCATATGTGTCCAGCAGTAGTTTTAAATGTTCTTTTTTTTCACTTTCACTCTGTCTTAGTGGAAGCTTTAGGCTTATAAGGGGAAATTTCACTTATTCAAGTAGTGAGATGTTAACAGCTCAGGCATATTTGTCTTGTTCGCACAAAGCCATGGAGAGTGAGAAATCTATGGACCTTGGATTAATTTCCCTGGAGTTTAAATGATAGTGTTGCTGGTTTTTTTCTTTTGCTTCTGCGAAATTCAGGCTGTAGATCTTGGTGTCTATAATTTCTTATTTAAGAGTATTGGCACAAAGTCTCTGAAAAGCCTGGTGTGAATCACACCAAAAAATCACATTTTAAATTATTTGCTTAATAAAAGCACCAATGCTGGTGCCAAAAAAGCAGCCTGCAGAATAAAAAATAAACTCTCTGTGGTTTATAACCTTAGGGGAAAACACTCCAGGGTTGGATCTGCTAGCTTGTACTAATGCCCAAGGGCTGTGATCCAAAACTACAATTTATTCTGCCCAGTGAGAGACTGCAGGTGTGGCTTTGTGTCTCTGTCCCAGGATGGAGGCTCCTGTACACCTGGCAGAGCTGCGTTTCTCCCAGATAGTGCATTCTTCTGAGTGTGTGTCTCTTGTATCCCAAATGAACGTGTTGGGTGGTATCAGCAAGCATCTCCAAGATGCCCATCCCTGCAGCATGTGTGTGTTCAGCTCACAGAATCAGTCGGTCAAGTGGGTGCCCTGGGATTTGCCAGCGTCTTGGCCAAATTTTTGATTTTTGACCCCTGTGAGACTGTCAATGGGTATTACAGCTCAACAGCAGTGATTAGCAATGGACACCTGGGTGGTGTTTCTGGGATTCAGCCTCTTGGCAGCCCTAGCAATGGCTTTTGGAACCGCCCTCAGAGGCAGAAAGTCTGATTCACATCCCTGCCTCTGGAGCATCGTTTTCTTCTTTCTGACTCACCGGCTGTGCTGTATTACCTTGCTGGGGCCATCAGACAGCATAGGTCAGGGAGATTCATCTGTCTGTCCCAGGTGACTTGTTCCTTCTCCTGTACCCACCAGCCTGCCCCAAACTGTCTGAGGAATGGAGGCCACCATCTGCAGCGTCTCCCGGGTCCCTACGAAGTGCCCAGCAGCCAGACCCTGCCCTGTGCCTATTGCCTGCTTGTCACTGAGGAAATGCCGAAAAGGGAAAGAAATATTACACAAAGCAATTAAGGCCAAAAAGTCATCAGTGCAAGAGGGATGAGCCCCAGTACTTGTTTAGTTGCTTTGCAGTCTCTATACAGTAATGATTGTGGTTTATATCACTGAGAGCACTTCTCCATATAAAATGGAGAAAGCTGGTTCAGAAAAGTTCAGATATATATAGGGCAACGTTATCCCCAATTCTTTTTCATATTGGTGACTTTGCAAGTCAGGTCAGCTCTTAGCTAAGGTGCTGGTGCTGAGGCCAACTTATTTGATCAGATGATCTACTATTTCAGACTGGCAAGCAGGAAACTTAGCAGGATCTGTGTTATTGCAGATTTGCATTAATATACTCATACCATCAATCCACATGTCCTTTTCTCATTCATTTGTAAGAGATTCATAGAATCATAGAATACTTTGGGTTGGAAGGGACCTTTAAAGGTCATCTAGTCCAACCTCCCCTGCATTGAGCAGGGACATCTCTAACTAGATCAGGTTCCTCAGAGCCTGCCAAACTTGTTCTCCCTGTTGAAAGTCACTCTTACTCCCATTGCTGACAATATCTGTTGCTTTCTGGGTGACTTCCTCATCCTTCTCTGCGTTGATAATGCCGGATAGTTTAAACATCTCATCAGCAAATTCCATTTACAGAAGGCTTTTTTTTGTAGTAATGCTATTAATGAAATTATTGTCACATCAGTCCTGAGACCGATCCTTGAGGAACTCCAAAAATACTCTCGACAGCCCAACAGTTCCCCTTTGGGCACAGGCGATTCTCATCTCCTTGTTAGTCAGTTCCTTTTCTGCAATTTTGGATAGTGCCTCTCATTTTGGATCTGCATTGTCACCGCGTCCCAGATATCGGCACATGTCACAGCCACAGTGCGGTGAGGGCAGATGGTTTCTGAGGCAGACCCATATGTGTTTGGGACTTTCTGGCCAGTCCCTGGTACCGAGCTCTGCACACATATTGCCGACTTGGGTACCTAATTGCCTTAATCTCAAGTCTTGCTTCCTATCTCAGCATTAAGAGTCTGGGAAAATGCCGAAGATCTTCATTGCAGTCAGAGTTTTGATTGGGTTTGTATTGAGTAGCGCTATCCCCAATTGGTACGTCACTCTTGACACTGGCCACTGTGGGCTGCTCAGTGGTTGCCATTGAAGCAACATCATTTAATTGATCTTTTTTGGTCTTTCCCACCAGCTGGCTTCCTGCCCACCTCTTTTGGTTTCTGAAGAAATTTTTCCTTCACTTTCATCATTCAAGAGTGATCCCTTTACAAAAGGTTGCCAATCAAGCTGAGATTAAGATATTCATGTGAAGTCAGTAAAGAGCTGGTCTGTTTAAAACTCAGCTCTTCCCCAAAGATGAAGGAGTTGCACTAAATCCACTGGAAACATTGGTGTGCATTGACTTCATCTGGCTTTTTACATATAACTTTTTTCTATACTGAACCCACTAAGTGGCTGAACTTGGTGCCAAATCATTGCCTGATTGAAACAATTCTCAATGCTAAAATTTATACCAGGAGAGGCTCTGGGAATGTAAACTTCTGTGACCTAATTCTTAACCAAAGTAAAATGATATAGCTCTTGATTTCAGTGAAGTTTTGTTAATTCATACCAGCTGAAATTTTTAGCTCATAATTTGGTTTTCTTTTCTTTTTCCCCCCCCGGCCTTAAAATTTCTGGTAAGTCCTCTCCCTGAAACGTCACACGGATCTGGTAGGCCACAGGATTTTATAGTTGTTCCCTGGGATATAGTGGGCTGGAAGAAAGGTTAGTCAAATATATGTCAGAGGAATGTTGTATCTCCTATGTAGACTAACTGATTAGCATCAAAAGCCTTATCTCCTCCCATATCAGAGGAAGAGCGGCACCAGGCTCAATTGTCAATAAAAGCAGTATAAGAGGAAGATGTAGCTGCTTTGATTGCATGAAAGCCTGTTCAGAGATATGAGAATAAGGAAGAGGGGAAAATGGTCCTGTGGTAGAAATGGAAAGCAAGAAATGGTGGTCTGTGGGATAGAAAATTCTACACATCAGACGAGTCAATGAAATTTGGATAAATTAAGCACTATGGACTTCATCCTAGTGAGGTTCTGAGTGGGACACATCCGCTCTCAACACAGGAGGCATGAAGCCAAAACATGAAATTTACCTCAGCCAAGATTGTGACCAGATACAGATCAAGAAAACAAAATAAATTAAGTTCTATGAGAAAAAAGACAGGCACAATTGGGGTGGAGGGACAGAGGAAGAACACGTGGGTGTGTGAATTTCTAAACCTACCATACACTTCCTCCTATGATTATTTTCCCTAACAATGGCAACCTTTTTGTAAATTAGAACTTTTATGGTGGTAAGAATTGTATTAAATACATTCACACCAGCACAAGCCCCAAATTAAAAATGTTATGTTTTGATTTTTCCCCTAACATTTCTATTTCTTTTTCATTGTATTTTTATACTTAGAAGCCCTCTCATTCTGCTTCCCTCAGGTTTGCTTTCCCTTGTTTCCACTTAAAGTTAATTTGATTTTATTAATGAAAAACAGCTTTTTTTCCCCTCACCTGAAATATTGCCTCTGATTTTAACTGTAGGTGTAGTTTTAACAAAAATTTTCACCACTCATGGAATATTTTGTTTGTTTTGAGCTAGCACGTGTTATTACTCCCTGTTTCCTTTAAATTAGTATTAAAAAATGAATCAAATCTTTTGTGTTTTTCAATTGAAAATATTGAGATAATTGATGCTGATGCGAAAATACATCCAGATTGAGAGAGTCATCAATGGATTAATGAAAATGAGCATGATATACTGTCTTAGGCTCCCTTGTAAAAATGAATCATTTAATTATGAGACAGGGACCTTTTTTTTCATTTACAACACATTGCACAATGGTATCAGAGCTCTAGGTGCTACAGAAGTATGTGAACGGAGGCTTCTGTTTTCCATAGCCATATCTATGACAAAATATTCAGTGCTGGACACTTGTTATGTCAAAACAGTACTGGCAAACAGAAAAGACTTCAAGAAAGTGTGAGGTCAAGTTAAGAAATAAACATTCTGAATGCAGAGAACTAGCAAGGTCGGGTAAATCATATAAAGCTTCTGTAGCTGGAGGAATCTGAGGAATTGCCTTTTATTTCTCCAGCTAATGTTTGTATATAGATCTGTGGATGGGAAGAAGCCTTCAGAAATCCATGTGTGCATCATATTCAGATGAACTTGAGTTCACATCTTGAGATTTGCATCAAAACTCCTTTGCCTTTGCAGCATTCTATGCAGCACAGGTTTGAAATATTATCTATAACATGATGAAGTGAAGCTTGTGTGTAACTATATGAGAAGCCCAAATTTTAAGGAAAGATTATTTTAATTATCTAAGAGGTGAATGTAGCAACATAATAATACCATGCAAAGAATAACAGAGCAAATACCAAGGAACTTTTCCTGAGAGGAAGATCTATTATTAGACTAGTACAAAATCCCAAAAAAGCTGGTATAACCCCCACAGCATGAGACTTTTAAAATGAGATTGGACAAAACACTCCGAAACACACTGTAGAAAGTGTGTCTTCTCTGATGGACTGGATGACCTTGCCGCTTCTTTGTTCTGTTTGCCTTAATCTTTGAACAATAGTGCAGTGAACCAGTCACTGCTTTTCAATCACACTTCTGAGGCTACAAGGATCCAAGAGTGTCTGCTTGCTTCATGGCTCTTATCCCTAGTCTGTTAAGCAGGGCTTATACTGAACAATAGATATTTCTCAGCCATTGCAGTGCCAGGTATTGATGAATGTCCTGTTGAAATTCAGGACTGGTTCCCCTTCTTGAATGCATTAATGACCCATAATTTTCTTAGAGATGAAAGGAAAAGGCACTCAACCTATATGTGTTATTCAGAGAACAACAAAGGTGATGGTCTCTCTGTTCCTTTATGATCTGGTATATTCTAACCTTGGCAGAAAATGTTAACTGAAACAGGAGGGGAACCCAAGCAGAATAGCATGCTACACTTAACTCCTGAATATTGCAGCTGCTAAATATTTGGATGAAGTTTTGCAGCTTATAACCTCAACTGCATAAAAGCTAAACATTTTAAGTAAACTAATAATTTGAACTCCCTCTGTAGTCATCAGAAAGAGTTCTCTTCAGAGGGTCACCGATCCTGCCCATACTGGGTGTTGCCTTCTATCTCCATTGATTACAGAGCCTAGAATACTGCCTTAGATTGGATGTTTGCCTCTTAAATGGCAAATCTCAGATAAAATTAATTCTGTCCAGTGATTTGTTTCTCTGCTGTGTGAGTGACCTTCTCCGCTTGAATTCCATACATATCAATGAATAAAATTGCATCACGTTGGAAATACTCTACAAATATTTTTTTTTCTGTTCCTATACTTCTTTGAACTAAAGCTAAAATTGCCATTCTGTTTCCCGTCCTACCCTGATCAGACTCATACCTGTGCATGAATGAGTTCCATGGATATTAGCTTATTCACAGAGAAATGCCAGAGCCCCATTCAAAATCATATGTATAAAGGATATTCCTGTATATGCAAGTGGAAAACCTGTTTTTACATGAGGCAGGGTCAAAAGAAGAAAGAAACTGCTGTAGCGCATTTCTATTTAACATAAGGAAAATATAATGCTGTACTGGGGTTCCAGCAGTCTGACCTCCAGCCATCCTTTCAGCAGATAGGAAGAGCCAATTGGCAATGGTTCCACAAGGAACATCATCCATTCTTGATGCAATCCTGCCACATTCCATGCCATTTGCAGTTCTCCAAAGGCTGCAGATCTGACCCCCAGGTTACGCCCAGTCTGTACAGCTTTTATGCCACCTAAGTGAGGCATATGAAAGTGAGTGCTCTGGAGAATATGATTTATAATATTCTTCCATAGAAAACTTCAGGAAAACAAGATTATCAGCCTCTGTGTCTCACCTATGCCAAATCTCCTGAATCAAGAAGCAATGGTAACCATTCAGCATCCAGTCTATGCTCCACACTGATGCAGGAGTTGTTACAACTCTTTACACCTAGTACCTGAGGTAACATACAGGTATTCACTGTCACCATGAACAATCCTCAACCATGTTCCTGGATGATGAGATCCTGTGTTTGAGAAGGAACTTTGAAACGACCTTCCACAAATTATGCTGCTCAAAGGTCCAGCCTGGAGAAAGGGTGAAATGTGCTTGTGAACGATACAGCCAAGCTGTTGATGAGGGCATCGAGATCCTCTTTGTAAAGTTTAGTAAGACGTGACTACGGATAGGTGAAAGGCAGCTGCTGGCAGTTCTTCCACGTAGGACATCGGTGATTTCTGCAGCCACTGCAATTCTACCTCACCTCCACATGGAGATTTCACTTTCTTTATGTATGTGTGGCCATTGGTTCCATACAGTATGTGTGGGAGCAGAACTTATTTAGGAGTACAGTCAATTCATCACTATCAATGGGCAGATTTTATCCATAAACCATGCAGTAGGTGATGAGAGATCTGGATCTGAACCACCCAAGTCACCACTTATTAGTGCAGGCAGAGTGCCAAATGTATGTGTCTATGCTGCTGTCAGACCAGTGCTGATCTTCAAAACAATGTAGCTATACTTATGACTTATGCGGCACTGAGTACAAGCTGATAAGCCCCATTGCTTTAAATTTGCTCTTGAGATCCCTCTTCAGCACTGGTTCATAACTGGCAGAGCTATGTAGAAAACACCATGTCCCAGTGAGAGACTTTATGCACCCTTTGCTGAAGGTGAGGGTGATTCTGCAAGGCCATCGTGGGTGACTTTGTCCATCATTCCCCATGCTTGCTTCCCAGAGGGCCACTTGTTTTTGTTCAGTGTTTATGTTGTACCTCCACTTGAAGGTGTTCTTTTGCACCATATTGCATTGGAGACCTCCGAAATGTGTAAGGATTGTGGCCCTGAAACCAGTCCTGCCAGCAGCATTATCCAGGCTTTTCTTTCATCCAGGATATCCCTGCCCTATCATTACGCTATGAATTTATCATAATCCTCCTAAATGCTACATTACTGAATGTGTTGTAGGACAGGAAGGGATGTACATCTAGACCACTTTTGTTTAAAATATACCTCCCGTACACGTTCAAATCTCGGAAGGGTCCTTACCATCGATTCATCTCTTAGCCTTAAGATATATTTTGCAGTTAAGGAGTACAGGCCTGAAAGGGGTCTCCTGTGTGCAGGCAATCACATTATGTAATCCCTTTTTCTTTTTGATTAAACTCAATCTTAAAAGTAGTTAATATGTTTTATGCCCAAATGTTCTTGAAAAACCACTGCCCTGATGTTTAGAGCTGCTTTCATCAAAATGGGTTTACACTCATTTGTTCTTGGAAATACAAGCATATTTTGCACTGCACATTGTGCAAGCCAAAAAGCCCACAGGGACCTTGCTTGAACAGTCTGTGATGTTGAGATTGCAGGGATACAACTATTTTTTTACTGTTGAGCAAGCAAAAGGCCACCTACAGCTGAGCTCAGCTCTTTGAAAAGAAAAAACAGCAGACTTTTAAAAAATTATTATGATTTCTTTCACAAAATGAAGGCACTATGACTACTCAAGAAAGTAGATCTACCAAGTAAGGTGTTGTCATTTTCAGGCAGACGGTTTTCAGAATGGAAATGGCCTTCATGGGACTTTTCCAAGATCAGACAGCAGGTTGTGGCAAAGTTGGAAATATAACCCATACTTTCTGAGTGATTTGCTGCAGTGAGAAAGAGTCTCTATCTCTCATCTGTCTATGTCTCTGGCTTTTGCATTCTTTTTCTGTTTATTTCTTCTGATCACTTAAGTACCTGACTACTTTGCAAATTATAGAGGAAACAAAGCATGTCCTGGGGGATGTTTTTTCCTTGGGAACCTTTGCTGAACGTTGAGTGAGATCCTAGCTGTTACTGTCAGTGAGGTCCTTCACTGATGGCAATGGATACTAGTTCAAGGGTTCAGTGATTCATATTTCAGTATCTATGAGCTTCATAAATTTCACTGAAATGGGACCCACCAACTTACACAGGGAGGTCACAGGCTTTTCTTGTTTCAAGGCACTAAGGCAAAAGTGTGGGGTGATGTTGTACTACAAAACTCTGTTTAGTCGTGGGGGAACCAAGGACGATGCAAAATCTGCAAGAAGGGAATAATGATGGTGCTGGCTACTAAATTTCCCCCAGATGAAGCACATGTGATTGGAAGGCCATAGACAAAAACTGGGAGAAGACATAGAGTTCCTTTTTCAATCCTCTTTGTCCATTGGAATTACGACCCCCTGATTTGCTCCAGACATTAAATACTTTGGCTCTGGTGGGACAGCAAGAGCATCAACATTGTCCCTCTGCTGAAGGAGGAAGGGAAGAAGTGAAGAGATGGGAAATACTGTAGAGGAAACTGAGGCAATAGTGTGATCACAAGATCAACCGTACCTACTTGATCTGCTTTGGAGATCTGCTTCCATCACAGTGGTGACACAACCATGCGATCCCAGGACACAGGGATAAGGATTTGCTCAGTGAAATCCTCAGACTGCTCAGTTCTTTAGATAAACCAGTCCACTGATGTTTAGAAGTTTTCATATCGCTCAAATAAAACATCCAGGTAGGAGAAAACCTAGACATGAGCACTAAGAAACAGCTGGTTTCAAAACATTGCTTCTGAAATTGCAAAGAGCACTAATAAGATAAGATAGGTAAATGCAGCAGATTTGTCAGCACAAACTAGGTGCTGCCATTTTAAGGCTGAGTGAAAATGATTTACAGAAGCAAGATGTGGATGTAGGTGACTGAAGAGCATGTCTCCAGTTCCCCTATGGATGGAGTTTGGTTCCTGATCTCTACTACCTTTATTTAATTTAACTTCAAATAATGCCAGCAAAGAGCTTTTGCTCACGGCTTCATTCATTTATTTATTTATTTTTTATGTGCCATACTGTTACCAATCATAGTGACAAATTCTATCTTGCTAAGTGATAGGCAATATATTTTTCCCCCTTGGAATTCTCCCTTTTCTCCTTTCCCTACACACTTCTATTCACCAGAATTTTATCCGTTCATTAATACATAGGCTGGATCCTGAAATATTATAAGCAGGTTTAGCTTCAGTGATTTCAGGGAAGGCACACCCATAGATTCCCCCTCACAAGCTAGCCTTTATATGTGAGAAATGGACCATTCTTGTAAGATAGAAAGGGCCATTGTCCTGTCTTTGAAATATCTCCTGTTTAGTACTCAGTGAAGATAAATTTGAGTCTTTCCTTAAATTACTTTTCACTCTGAACTGATGTGACATTTATCTCTGCTAGAGTGTTGACTATATGAAAAGCTGAAGCTTGTTTAAAGAATGCTGCCAAACAAGAAAGATTGTAATCCATCTAATTACTGAGCTAGGATGTGCCAGTGCTGCAAACTTCAATTACCGCCATTAAAGCATCAATTGAAAGCTTCAGCTGATTCCCAGAGAGTCAGACACTTCCAGACATTTCATGCATTATACAGATGTTTTGCAGCTCCTACAGTCACTAATGGTTCACTGTTTTGAACATTTGGGACTCCGGTAACATGAGAAGTAAGCTCCAGATGTAGAGGGATTTCAAGTGAATTCTGCCTCTTTAAACCACATCTTGTCAATTGTTCCCCCAGTAGGAACTGATGACCTCATGCTGGATGCCTTTTATTTTTCCCAAGTGCTATAAGATAAATTTGCCAACAGGGTACTTACAATTCCTGGGAATCCACATTTCCATGGATATCAAAGATCCAGTACTACAGTGAGGTCCCTGGGACAGAATTCTGCAGGCACACAGCTCTTTGTAGCCTCTGCTGCTAATTCTTTAGATGTCAGTATTGCTGTCCACATATTTAAAGAAAAAATCCAAAAAGGGGAAAAAATGACCCTCTGTTTTGAGCAAAGCTCTGGAAATTTTGTGGGCAACACCTTCTGTGATAAGCTCACCCTTGTTTCACTTTGACACAACTGTTAATAACCCAGTTTGATTGATTCCCTTCTGGCAATTTGCTCTTAAGTCAGAGTTGGGTCAAAATAAAATAAAAATATCCTTCTGGAGCCTAACCTTTAAAATACTCCAGGACTTTGATAGCTGAGCACTGAAGGAAGTTTTAGAATTAAAAGTCAATTTGAATCAAAGAGTCAAATCATTTTATTTTGGAAACATTGAGACAAAACAGTTCTATTTCCAAAAACGTCTCTTTTCAGATGCAAATCATCTGAGGGAGGTCGGGGAAGTCATTGCTTCTGTGCCACTTGCGTCGCTTCTATTTGCCAAGGGTAAAATTTGCACCTGTGCAGAACAGCCAGCTCCAGAGTGAAATCAGCATTTATGGGCCACTCCCCGTGACTTTGGGCACTGCTGACTTGTACCCGGCTCTCGGGAGAATATCCCACAGGAAGATTACACTGCCTGGAAAAGAGATGTGGCTGCAGGCTGAAGCCCTCAGTGCGGTTCTTTTGTTCTTAATGTTTTCCCCTTCAAGACAAAATTTACCTTCACTGCCAGCCAATTAGCAGCCGTGTTCTATATCTATGCAGTTAATGCCCTCTCTTGAGCTAATCTTCAACTGTATGTGCTTTTATTAGGTAGATTTATGAATTTGATGCTTACTCTCAAATTGTTACTGCTTTTTGCACAAAAGAAAAGCTCAGAAAGAGATTTTTCCAGGATGGCTCCCTAAATGAATAGCAGTGTTTCTGGGGACATACCAAAAGGAACGTGCAACTTTATATTTACCAGGGTCTGGGAAGTGGGAGTTTGTGGCTGCAATTATCACATTTTTCTCTTTGCTGGTGCATCTTCCCATCCCTCCCAGGTACTGCTGAAACAGATTTGGAAAATAAAGGGAAAAGACAGTCTGCTTTGAAGAGGGCTTTCAAGTGTATTGGCTTCATGTCATGGGCAGCTTTTACTCCTTGGGTGATGGTCCAAAGCAAGAAGAAATGGTAAAACACGTAAGACTGCTTTGAAAGAATTGCCTGTCAGTCTTGTACACACAGTGATATCGTGAGGTGTTTGCACGAGACCAATTAAGAGAAACAGCAAGGGTGGATACTGAGGCATTATTAAAGTAGTGGAAAAAAGCATTTCAACGGCAGAATGACACAGGCAGAGATGTATTGTAGGGAATGCCTTTCAGAAATCCTTTTTTAAAGTATGCTACGTCAAAAATGAAACCCAAACTCTCTCTGTCCCTTGGAGGTTTGATGAAGCTGGTCATTTGAATTTCCCTGAAACTATCTTGTCTTGTCAATGGAAGTATGAAACCCAGTGACTTCAGAAATACTGTGTATAATTAGCCGTATTAGCATGCCACACAAGTCACGACCATACATTTTCATTCAAACTTTCATTTTATGTTAAGTGAAAATATAAAAATGAGAAATGGTAGAGGACAAGTGTGCCCAGCAGCTCTATAGAAGGTCTATTAATGTCTAAATAAAAATGGCAGCCACTTCTGGCAAAGAGGATGTTGTTAGCAACGGAGGTTACAGCACGTAAGAAATAGATGGAAACCATTACCTGGTAAATACGTCATAGGGAACTTCCTTGTTTTAAAGACAGGTACTAACAGAATTATCCCAAGAAGAAATGAGTATTGACAGCAGTTGAGGAAAGGTAAACACAGAAAAGTAAGAGCAGCTCTAGAGTTAAGATCCAACTATCCTAGGGTTTCTGTCTCTGATATTAATTTGCTGCGGATGTTTAAAGATGAGATATAAAAACAAGTCAAACCTCCAGTTTCACTTCCCCCAGCATCTCTTTCCAGCAACTTCTGGTAAAGGAGGTAAATTTATTTTTCATAGTCAGTAATGGATTTTCATTCAATATATTTGTCTAATTGCTTTTTTAATTCATCTAAACTCCTGGCATTTACACCATCCTGTAGCTATGGTTTCCATTTGTTTAGACATGCATCGCGTGAAAAGGTTCTTCCTTTTGGTTTAAATCCTCTACCTGATAATTCATTGCTTGCCTTCTAGTTCTGGTTTTAGGGGAAAGAATGAATAATCTTTCACTAATCATCTGTTTTTTGCCACTCAAAGTTTCATACACTGGACTAATCATATAAAGAACTAAAAATACTCAGTCAGCCTGAGACCTATACGTGGGAAGAAATTCACTGGTTGTTTTAGTTCATCCTTTTGTCGATGGATGAAAGTAAGAGATCCTTTATCAGGCTCTGAAACAGTAACTACAAGGTTTTGTATGCTGAGCAGCTTGTGGCAATAAGGAAGACAGACAGTTTAAGAAGTTTTCTGGAAATCCTCCTTGCTGGTGAAATGCATGCAGAAGCACTGCAACATCTATAGGCTTCAAAACTTGAAATAATGCTAAACAGCAAGGGAGAGAACTACGGGTCCTTCCAGCAGGCATGGTGGTGATCTCCACACTTTGTGTAGCCATGGTGCTCTTCCATGTGTTGCAAAGATCAGGACTAAAAATCTACTGGGCTTATTGTGTCTGACTCAAGTGCACCCAGACCCCATGGACCTCTCTGGTGAGACAGAATTTAGTATGTGTACTTCAGGAAACTCCATGTTTCCCTGCTCTACCCTGTTGGCATCTCTGAGTTAGCTTGAGCAAGGCTAGTTCACGCACTCTAAGTGATGTAGGTATTGCAACAAGTATCTTTGTGCAGACTAATTGCATTGGTATTTCCTCTGCTCAGGCCAGCCTGAACCCTGAAATTAATTCCATGCTCTGTATCTGTGTGACAAGTAGTAACTGCAGCTTAGACCGATGTTATGAGTAATCTAGGAACCATGTTTTTACTTATGGAAGAGAAAGTGTAAGTGTTGGAAAGAAAAAAAAAGCCTGTGGAGGAAGAAGCTGGTTCTTCTTGTGGGTGTGTCTGACAAATGTTAAATATTTAAGTCCCTGGATAGGCATCACCTCAAGGGGCCTATGGGTACTGCAGAAAATAATGCAACCTGTACGGATATTGCAACTTTTAATCTAATCAACAGGGTGATGTTCCAAGGTAGCAACCTGTGTAAGGACTGGAAGCATAGCAAATACTGGTCTGATTGAGTTGAAACTAGACGTAATGCCCAGTGACAGGACAAGGGGTAATGGTCACAAACTTGAGCATAAGAAGTTCCACCTCAACATGAGGAGGAACTTCTTTACCTTGAGGGTGGCAGAGCCCTGACACAGGCTGCCCAGGGAGGTGGTGGAGTCTCCATCTCTGGAGACATTCAAAACCCGCCTGGACGCGTTCCTGTGCAACCTGCTCTAAGGTGGCCCTGCTCTGGCAGGGGGTTGGACTAGATGATCTCCAGAGGTCCTTTCCAACCCTACAATTCTGTGATTCTGTGGTCTGTGGGACAGAGGAGGATGTTATAACACTGAGAAAAGTGACCAGTTTGCATAATCAAGTGACCTCACACCTCTAGTCAGCTGCAGACTTGCAGACCCAATCAGACTTTATTGACCAGAAAGATTCAATCTCCTCTCCAAATGTTGTTTCTGTCTTCTATTAACAAAAAATGGGATGCTGAAAATACAAACAGTGAACGCTGAAATGGTCAGTCCTGACAATCAGAAAATACTTTAGTATGTGAAATATTTATCTGTGTTCTTCTTTTCATTTATAGAAGACCCATCCTGAGCATCCTTGGACAGGTACAGTTCAATAAACTGATCTCAGATGGCACCCTGTAAGGACCTAGATAGATGAAGTCTCACATCTTCTATAGATTTATTAAAGGAGTCATTGTTTTACTGGTCCTAGGAGTGACTTGAGGATCACAGAGTTTTTTTTTTTCCTCCTATCTCTAGTCTTCAGGACAACATATCCGCTGCGAAGAACAATGGGCATCAGAATGCCATTCACAGCTGAGGCCCTGCTGCTGCCTCTCATCTCAAGTTTGTTAGCATCTGACTTTGCAGAGGAAGAAAGGAAAGAGAACGTTCATAAATCACTCATAATGGGCAGAATGACTATTTTCAGTAGCATTGGCTTGTAGCAGATGGGAAGGACCCCAGTAATTTATTTGCTTCTAAAAACCCTGAATGGTTGCCGCTATTGCTGTGTACTTCCTAAATTTATCAGAAGATAATTTCCCTTGGCTGTGGAACTAACTTCCTGCACTGAATGATGGGGACGGCTTGCTCAGAGACTCCTAGTTGGTAGGAGCTTTTATAAGTCTATTGCTTTGTAGGAGGTTCTTCTGCTGAAGTATAATAAAAGGATAGTGAGTAATCGTTGTCTCTTAGACTATGCGGTGGTTTGTATAAGCGGATTTACTCATTCTGCCCTTTCAGTTTTAAGACTTGCGTGTCTCTCCCAGGGGCTGTGATCTGTTGGCATGAGGTTCACAGCAGAGCAGTCACATTGCTGTAAAGCTGTGTGTACGCTGCTTTAAGACTACTTCAGAGTTATTATTAACAATGAAAGTTTAAAAAAAGAGCCCAACAAAAGAAACCACCTTACTGCAAGTCATTAAGAAAACCAACTCATTGAGTAAAAAAAAAAAAAAAAAAAATTATCTTTGGAAAAGGAAACAGCCAATATAACTGCAAATTACCGGTCTGACCACTCATTTTTCATTCTTACAACCACAGAACATACAAGCAAAAAATCCCCTATCTCAGAGATTAAAGGGAACTCAGGATGGCGGCTTATTTAAATGAAGTCTCTCAAGTTGTTTAAGGCTGAAAATCACACCTGTGCCGAGAGCTGGGCACAGAGATGAAGGGCCGGGTGCGATAACGGATGTAGGGCTCTGCAGTTCCCTGGTTTTAGGTTCTGGAACAGAATTTAAAACTGCTCAGCCATTTACCACTCAGGATGTGTTGGGCACCCTTTGAACATGTTTGGTGGACCAGAGCCCCAGGCTGGGGACAGTCCTGACCCTGCAGCACATGAGCCAAGCCTGGGAGAGGGCTGGGTCTGTGCAGAAAAGCAAACGTGTGTGTGCCCATAGACCTTTCGAAGAAACCTTGAAGAAAGGAGGGTGCAGGGCTGCTGCTCTCGGTTTGGGATTTTGGCACCAAAGTTCAGCTTCAGCCCAACGTTAGATTCCTAAATCCTGAGCTGCTTCTAGGCAGTCAGTGGTGATTCAAGGTCGGCTCTGAAATCATAAAAAATTGTATGAGGTCTCAACTTCTGTCCTTGGCTGTCCTTCAGGGGGGCTGCTCATGGTGTACTTTGGTGACTAACTTGTAAATCAGCCTGGTCCTGGCTCTCCGTCCAGAGCTGAGCAACTCCCTGCTTACAGTAATAAACACTGACCACAGAGGACAGAGATTTGCTGGCTTGTATACCTCTACAAGTCTGGAGAAACCTCATTAGCATTGTCTGGGGCTGCTCATGATTTGCATTGGTTTAACTGAATAACAGACTTTGGCTGGAAATGGACATGAGCAGCAAATCAGCCCCAGCGCAACACAGGCTGAGATGGAGGAAGGCTTAGGGAGGCCTTTTTTCATGCTAAAGCACAGTATGAAATTCCCTCCTGCTGTATTCAGTCTGGCAGTCACAGTGCATCGTTGTCATTAACCAGGAGAGAGAATCAGGCCCAGGATGATGTTTCTCTTTGTCCCAAATCACCCTTTGCTGCATGACCATGCTGGAAGCTGATGCTAGATGGAAGTGCAGCTAGAAGCAAGATGCAGCACGTTCTTCGGCTGGTACCAAGTCTTGCTCATTTCGGGCAGCTTGTTTGACTCATCCATCCTCAGCCACCTGAGCCTCAACTATTAATTTCCAACACTCTCTCTGTGTCAGCTAGCCAGGAAGGCTGTGTCCTGAAGATAATGCTCAGCTGTCCCTTGCTGCTGGAGGAACATGCCTGAGAAATGTTTCTCTCGGCTCAACCAGTCTTGAACTCCTGGTGATGAATTCAGTCCTTTGCCAATACTGTATGAAACTGCATTTCTTACAACCACTGCCATTTACATAATGCAATATCCATATGGTGATTGTTTTATTTATGTTTCCCTTACTTCAAGGCAGAGGAAGCCAGCAGCTGGAGCTGCGAGATAGAGGCACCCACCAGTTACTGGGCTGTGTTGTTCACAGGGGGTGATAAGCTTTTATCACCCACTGGGAGTTAGGATCTTGTCTAAGTGATAGCATCCATCCCTTGAAAACAGAACAGAGCACTCACTGTTTGCCTGTCTGAAAGGAAAGAGTTTATAACCCCAGACTTTACAGTGACTGGGGGCTAAAACGTGACATAGCTTGATTGTCTTAATTTCTTGACTCATTCTGCTGCAAGTCACAATATGAGCATTTGCTTCCTTGGCATCAAAAGAGTTTAATTGTGTTTGCATTACCCCTTTGTCTGTATTTGCCACTGGAAGTCTTAAAAAAAATCTCCCCCTCCTATCTGACTTTGATTCTGCTAATCCCTACCCACCCTTTGAATCAATTAAAGGGCAGTTTATGGTTTGCAAAGAGCAGAAGTGTAAATGAGAAGCAATTCCTTTGGCCATCCTGTGTGTAACTGGAGGACATTTCAAACACAGAACAGGAAAAAGGGTTACTTCAGTGGCTTCTTTCTTTTGCTCTTTGGATTTCATACCAAGGGAGACAAAGGGTAACTGTTGATGTTTTGTTTTTATAATTAAAATAACATCATAGGATTAACTATACTGGATAGGATCTGTATGGAAAGTTCTACAGTTAAAAAGAAAGCAGGAAAGTTTCAGAAGGTTTATTTTAAATTAATCTACAGAATTATCTTCTGCGTTATTTCTGCATGTGGATTCCTAGTGATTTTGAAGGGATTTCAACTTCTCCACAGAAAGGGAAATTTGGCCAGTTTCCTATGTTAGTCAAATAATTTTATAAGAGAATGTAATGCTACATGGTCTGGTTTTATTATCCGTTACTCTGATTTTACAGCTTTGTGATTCCATCTATTGAAGAAATGACTTAACAGAGGCTATGAAGCTAGGAAATCTGTATAAAGCACGATGCTGCAAATTCCCAAAGGAGGCAGTTGCCATTTGTTTCAGTGGCTCTTGTCATTTTCTATCTCTCGACAATCACAGTCTGAAAAAAGTGAGGCTCTGGCTGCAAAAGTAAATGTGACCCCAGCCAGAGCTGAGCCCTAGCAGGAGCAAAAGGGCTCTGCTGCGAGACAGAACGATCCTCAGCCACGTTTCAAGCTTCAGCCACTGTCTTTGCAGGCACAAGCGCTGCTTTCTCGGGGGCAGGCTGTCTGCTTTGGTGTGGTTTCCATTTTATTTTGTGTCTCTGCTCCCCTAGAAAGGAATCTTCAACAGGTATAAGGGCCCATTGGGCAACATCAGAGACAGAGTAAACCCTGGCGTGACTTAAATTCTACAGACCTGTCTCTGCTGTCTGTTGCACAAGCATCCTACATCCTTAGGTTCTGTATCATGGCTGGATATGACAGTCTAAACTCTCGTGATGTCCTTACATGTTTAGACACCTCAAACTGATGTCTTCACAACATAAAAGTCTTGACAACGATGAGAAAGAAGAAAAAGAAACCTTCACTTCACCCCAACCTCAATTCCAACACTCAGTAGTTGAATTCCCATGGAATTACTTGAGTTGGGTAATTTCTTAGAAGGAAGAATCTTACTTTTAATATTCTGCATCAGCTTTTAATTATAATATTAATAATAGGATTTATCCTATTTGTATTAATAGTAAAAATAATAAAACTTTATATTAACAGTAAAGGATTTATCTTTTTTTATAAACAAACCCTTTTTAAGGGTACCTGTTTGAATTTCTGAACCACCAGCATACTCAGAGCCAGATTTGATCCAACATTCAGAAGATGCTGTGCTCTAGAAAGGCAAGTGTGTTTCATGGTGTAAATTGCCTTTAGAAGACTATTTATTCCTGTACATATTTGGTCTGAAGTGAAATATTCCTGGGAATTCCTCACTCCCACATACATTTTTCCAAGGAAATGCCTGTAACATATCAAAGGAGACATTTGTATTTCCAGAGCACAGCAGGAAGGGAGGAAGCATAATGCTGTTTCCAACTTGTTTCTGAGGGTGGGATTTTCATAAATGCTTATCACTGGAACAACTTTACTCAATGACTTATGGGCTTTTGAGGGCTTCAGGGCAGAGTGCCTGTTACATGCCACAGCGACTCCTCTAAATTGGTTAATTTCTACTACTTCTGCTATTGCAACATTTTTAACAGTTGAAGAGGAAGAATGGGATGGGATGGGAAGGATGTGGTGTGGAGGCTTCTTGTGCTCTTCTATGAATTAATTTATAATTTGGCAAACCAGACTAGGGCTGTGTTCACACAATGCTGATTCAGTATGTGTCTTTGGAGGTTTCTCATCTGACAGTGGTCCAGAAAGAGTCAGTAGGATACAGTAGACTCATCAATTTTCAAATGTCTGAACTAAGACTCCTGGTTTTCATCTATGAAAAAGGGGGAATAGTCTTTCCTTAATGTTGTGAAGTCTTGTGATGGTAAATCCCACAGGTATTGAGATGATGAGGGAGCTCCAGATACTTAGACTTCGCTTGTTTAAGATGGACGGGGCCATCAGGCTTCACGTCCAGAGCAAGCACTGGGTGGCCAGCTAGCCCACTGGCAGTGCACCAAACTGAGCCCTGCTTTGACTTTGGTCTTGAAGGTCTCTTTGACCTGTGATGTTCTCCTCAGGAGGAGGAAAGCAAGGAGCAGAAGCAGTGATGGCAGAGAGGGAGGGCAGGCAGGACTGACAGGCAGCACTACTCATCTCAGTGGGGATGCTGAATTCAAGGAGGAAGGTGAGACAATAATGCCCCCTCTCTGCAAAGCGGGGTGACCTCTGAGGGTGAGTCACGCCTCCCGCCACCTCCCACAGCGTTATCTGCTTCTGATGTGACCAAATGCTGAAGTGAAAGAAAAGTCCTTCCACAGCAATGAAAGGAGAATGAACAACGACAGGAGTTAAACCGCAGCCAAACCCAAGCAGTGAAGAGAAGGCTATCTGCACACCCCCGTCCATCCAGACACGGCGGTGAAACCCTAGCAAGGGATGTGGGGGTACAGCTGTGGGACTAGGCATCAGCCTCAGTCCTGCGCACCTACTGGAAACCTTCAGATATTGTCACAGGGGGTTTATCTGCCTGCAAACCCAGGGAAATTCCTCTGCAAAGGGCTGCATCTCGTTGGGTTGAATAAGGAGCTGGAAATCAGCAGTCCTGCAGAGGTGGGTACCCTGCACCACTCAGGCATGCAGCATGTATGCACATAAAAGACACTTCATCTTAAATATGAGATCGACTTAGCCAGGGTCAGGTTCATACCTGCATCTGACGTTGACCTTTATGATTTTACCTCGAGGTAAAACTGAAATGCTTTGACTGTGCCGTGTTTTTACATCAAAATGCCTTGTCTGCATTTCCCTAAAGCAAAGCACAAATTGTTATCAGCCACAGAGGTAGGAAGATAAGCCAAACATTGTCCACAACAGAAGCAGCAAAGAAGAGAACATATTGGAAATAAGAGATTTGTTTTGTTTACAGAAAGTTTTTAAATTTCTCTCACACTGGTCTGAAGAAATCACAAGGGGGGGGGGGCTGGGGGGAAAAGCATTATTCTTGATGTGCAAATATAATTGAAAGATATTTTTGATGGCAGTTCTTTTAAGAAATAGGGGTAAGTGTGAATGTCTCCCACAGAAATAATCATGAATGTTTTTGATTTCTATGTATACATTGAGTGGGTTCAGATGGATTGGTTATTTCTCAAAGTTCACAAATAATGTCTTTTCCTTGGACCATCATTATGCAATCAATTACTAACTAAGTTTTTTTATACATATATTTTTATAGTACTCAGTAATTCTATGGGATTTGAGATTTCTACTTGTACTTCAGAGGTCCATAAAAATGCTGAAAGGCTGCAACCTCTGGATATTTCCCGTCTCACCTCCCACTTGAAAGAGGACAATCCCTAGTGTTAAATGAGATCAAGGGTATTTGCAAGGTCTTTTCAAAGAATAAATGCATTCTTAAATTTTTCAGAGTACTGGAAGTAGCTTCTCTCCCTGAGATCAAACAGTTCCTGAGCTAAGACAGATCCAAGACAATCCCCAGGTGGATAATGTCACTCATCTACTGGGCAACAGCAAAATCTGGAGCCCTTTGGGGCAATAATTTTTATGGTACAGATATTGGTCACAGAAATTACTCTTTCAGTCCTGCTGG
The DNA here is from genome assembly GCA_013400135.1 of Rhinoptilus africanus. Taxonomy (NCBI): domain Eukaryota; kingdom Metazoa; phylum Chordata; class Aves; order Charadriiformes; family Glareolidae; genus Rhinoptilus; species Rhinoptilus africanus. The sequence goes on along the minus strand of VXBO01003721.1, from coordinate 227,313 downwards.
TGTAATTTGCATGCAGCAATGCTAGTCATCAGTAAACAGGAAGCTAATTTGGGCAGAAGCCCTGCCCTGCCCCTGAAGCAGCTGTCCTGCTTCCACCTCTCCTCAGAGTACCACAGTCTCGGTGTTGAACTCCGCTTTCCCCATCTGCAGCATCTTGTTTGAGCTGCTAGTACTGACTTTCGCACCTCCTAATCCCCAGTCCCATGGATCTGTGTGGCCTTCTCTGGGCACCAGATGTTCATTTCTGCAGCTGCTCTGGAGCCTGTAAAGTTTTGCAGTCAAATGAAATAACTCATACGCTTTAGGGGAGGTTGAGCTCGGTCCATGTCTGACAATGGTGAAAGACCTGGGCTCCATTTAGTTCCCACACACATCTACCATGGTTGCCTGATGTCAGATGTCAATCTTTTCTCCCTTTTGCATTGGCCTGTATGGAATTAATGTTGCGTTCATCTTTAGTCCCATCTAGCAAGAAAATTATAAAGCTATATCAAGAAAATAAGAGGATGTAACAGTGCTTGTTGAAAAAGATGCATGTTTATCACTAAAATGTGTAGTGATGAGGCAAGACAAGAAAGTGACCTTTATAAGAAATTGTTTTCCCTGTTGGCTAAATATGAAAATCAGATTTTTTTCAAAAGTGATGGGGAAGGAGTGGACAGTACTGTAACTGCAGGTAGACAAGGATCAGTTTTGGACTTATTCCAGGAGAGGACAAGGAGGGTAAACTGGGTTCGTCTTGTTTTTGGTAGAATTTATCACTTAGGTTATGGGTTGTAAACCTCACTTCTAAACTAGTCTTCTTTGCATCAAGAGAATTTCTAGTGTCTGTGTTGGAGAAATTCCAGAAGCTTCTGGTATTTCCAATACAAAACCGAAGTTTTGCATGATCTGAAGAAGTACGTTTCGGTTCTGGTTAGCACTGAGAACACTAACCAAGAAAAACAGAAGAAACGTCTATCTTAGAAAACCATAAAATTATCTTGTAAAGTTTCAGATGAACAGAATAAACAATTGAAACACAAGCTCAGGATGAGCAGAGGAATGTGCTCCCTTGCTTTCACACTTTCATCTGAAACACATTTTCAACCTTTCTGAGGCTCATCCTTGCTGAGGAAAGAAAAATACACATCTATTTAGGCAGCTATTGCTCGTTGGGAAACTGGAGAAGCTGTAGTTGCTATTTTTACAAGTTTGCTTCCTTCAGGGAAGAGATATCTTAGGGTAGAGGGGGAGGTAATATGATCTTTTTTTCTATTTTTATAAAGGGCCTGGGGATGCACCGGGAAGCTGCAGAGCTGTGCAGTTGAAAGTCTTCAGCTCCTCTTTTGAGATACTAAGGGAGGACTAGTTAGAAAAGCATGGCCTAATTAAGGATATCTAATATGGTTTCAGGAAGGGAAGGGCATGCCTCATTAACTGGCTGGAATTCTTTGAGGATATTGCCTCTGAGGGAGACCAAAAAAAAGGCAACTAACTGTGAGCATTGTGTACCTCGCTGGGCTGGAGGAGAATAAAACACAGTTAGGAAAGTCTGGGGTTGATACCTACATTTCAGAGTGGGTAAAAATATAATATGAAATTAACTGGCAGTTAAACCTGCAGGGAGTGGAACTATTTCTTAGTTCTTGAAATCCTGGGTGCATTCTTGCCTTTAATCTTTTCCTTTTTTTAAAAAAAAAAAAAATTTAAATTATTACAATTGATATAATTGGCTTTTGTGATTCAGCTGAATCAAAAACCAGAGCACTTCCAGATGATATTGTGATAAATTTGGAGGGCAATGAGGAAAATTGCAATTAGATACAGACAGAGTTAAATGCTTTTTAAAGTTTCTAGCATGGCAGATGGCATATCCAATAAAGGTCAGATAATAAGCATCATGATACTAAGACAAAGACCACAGAATCAGGAAAGAGGTGGTGTGAAAGGAGGGTTTCTGTATATATTGACAGATTTAATGTGGGAATTGTGGGAGATGCAGTTTCCCCAGACCTGTGCAGAAACAGAATCTAAAGTGCTTCAAGTTATCTTTGGGAGAGAAAATGTCCCAAAAAGGAAAATCATGCACGTTTTGACTGGGGAAGAGTAGAGTATCAAATGAACCTGCTCAATGCAGCAGGAGCAGGGCTTGCAGCCGAGGGAGAACAAGAGGTCATGGTGGAGGGAGAGTCATGGGGTGTGGAATATGGATTGGTGGGGATGTGGAGGCAAAGTCGTCATTCAAGTTCCTCTCACCCTGGGAATGGCATGGGTCCAGTTTGGCAGTTCACATGGCTGCCTGGACATCCCAAGGGCCGCAGGACCAGCTGAGTGCAGTGTTGTCCACTTGCAACCCCTGGGAACCCTGTTGCATGCCTATCTGCTTGGAGGAAGGATGTTCTCAACCACCTGGAAATTCCTTCAGAGCTGGGGAAACTGCATGTTTTTGACACAGCTGTGCTCTTCAGAGCTTGCAAAAGATCAGTCCCCCTGATTTTCTACATGACCAGTCCTTCCATGTTGTAAAAGCAAGGTATTTCTTGTGGTTGCAAGATACAACTGGACCCTGTGAGCTCATATGTGGGGGATGAGAAACAGTCCTGTGACTCAGGGGAGGTTTTGTTCCCTGCTGAGCAAAGGGACCTTTAGTAGAAGAAGGAAAGCAGGTGTTAGAGGGGAAGGAAATGGGGAAATCCTTGTGTCTCTTTTAGTATCAATGAAATTATAAGAGATTTGAAAGAATCTCACCTATTATGTCTCTGTTAACTATGCCCCTTTGCAATTTGGCATGAGACTGGGCAAATGTCGCTCCACTTAGATGAAAGAGGATGGACAATTAAAGGTGGAGGGGCAGAGAGAGGGGACTGCAGTGAAAACCTGTCTGTGAAGCAGCAGACAGCAGCCATGAGTAGGAGCATGGCCCTGATGGAGGGAGGTCACTCACAAACAAGGGCTGGGTCAAATGCACCTTGAGCATCACCCCTCCTCCTCACCTCCACAGGGTCTGCTCCCAGTCAGGGTCCAGGCCATCCCTGTGGGCTTCCCCTGCCCCTCAAAGCCCAATAAGAGTCTATCTCTGCTCTGCTTCTCCCCAAACCCACCCTCCAGCGTGGGTGTAGAAGAGACACTCTTTTTTTGACTTGCTTGAGGAAAAAACTGCATGAGTGTCATTGCTTTGCAAAAAGTGCCAGGCTGGTGTTCCTGTGTTCAGACATAGGCTGGTTACAGCAAACACAGTGAGATGCTTCCAAGCTATTTCCTGAGTATTTGTCCTTGCTTTCTGATCTGTGCTGTGGGAAGGGCCCTTTTTCAAGGACCAGCCTTTCCCCATGACTCTAAGGGCTGTACGAACAATGAAAACAAGGAAAGCCGCCTCCCACCGATCCTCTGATGTGGGATGAAGATAGGAGCAAGCAGGGAGGGATGTCAAAGAGTGGAGAGGGAGAGAAGCAAGGGGAAGCCAAGAGACAGAGCCGGTCACCGTGACAGACCACATTCAGGGATGACTACTCGGATGTCAACCACATTTTTAAAGTCTTGTGGTGCCAAAGAATTTACCTCTGGGATAAGAAGCATAATTTAGTTTCCAGAGGTTATTCAGTTCTTGATCTCAGGCTTAACACAGCCAGTGAGGATATTACTCGCAATGACTGTTTTGTGAGGAATGCATCTGGCTTTGGGGAACCAGAATGTTAAATTAATTTTGACGAAATCACTTGCTAACCTTCATCAGAGAGGAATTAGGGCAAATTTTGTGTGAGGTGAGTTTTGAGGTAGAAGTGCTTGAATTTTTGCGTGCACTGACAGATGTATATCAATGTCCCCAAAGCAGTGTCCTTCTAGCACTAAATTTGCCCATGGGGAAAACCCTAATTTATAATTGACTGAGGTCAATCTGAGCCAGTCACTAACCAGGAAAAGGCTTCAGAGATTATTATCCATTCTTAGTATATGCATTGGACTAGGACTCCAAGGTATTATTTGGCTGGGTGCTGTATGAGTACAAGGGAAGAAATAGTACTCTGTAGGCCTATAACCTGGAATATAAAGACAAACTTTGAAATTCCAACTCAACTATAGTCAAAAAGAGTTTTACTAGTGACTTGAAAAGGGCCGGAATTTCCTCCAAATATACAGAAATGATCAAATGCATACATAGGTTACTCAGTGCCTCAGAAGAAACAAAAAAGAGGCAGGAAAACAGTAGGCTTCCTAGACTGATTTTGTTGACCGTGTTTTCAGACTACTATACCGAAAAAAGCTCTCCAGGAAATACACGCATGTACACGCATTTATGCTGTGAAAAACTGTACACCTACAAACCAAAAACCAAATGAAGGTGTTGCTCATCCATTCTCCCACCAGCATGTTCTCTGATCTCACAGCACAGCACTTTTTGCACATCAAAATGCAGGAGAAATACACACCCGTCTGGGTTAAAATCCCAGAGTCCTAGACTGGGATCAACAGTCACCAAGGACTTCAGTGCAGAACTTGGTGCTGATGGGAGACCTTCATCCCTGGGATCTTCCCATGATCTTCCCAGGTCATCTTCCCAGTGTGCAGCCCCCCAGCCCCTAGTCGTGGCCATGCAGCTCCTCAGCACCAGGGCAGCGGTCTCTGTTTGTACAGTGCCGAACACAATAAGCTGCCAGTCAGATTTGCAGGCTGCTGTGTAATCTTGTGATATTAATGATATAATGATAGCATTATAACTGGACCATTCAACTCTGTAGTTTGTTCTTCTATAAATGATTTATAAGTTTTATGCATTTTATATGCTTCTCATTAAAAATGCATTGAAAAATACTATCAAAATACCATTTTGTGAGGCTCAGGCTCTCTTTATTCCTGTTACAGCCATCTGCCATTAAGCTTTAATAACTGACTGATTATAATTTATTAATTTATCACCTGTTCTTTATACAGTTGGATAAAATAATTGTCAACCAATGCGGAATGGCCTCCTATTGCGTTATTAATCCCCAAAGCAATTAGGAAACCCACTGATTGCACAAGCCGTTGAAAATGGGCAGTAACTCATGTTAGAAACGATCCGCAGTGCTCACATCAGCACACTTGGTGCGCGATTGGCAATAAGGTTTCTGTTGCCAGTGTGAATTTGAAAGGGGCAGATTAACTAGGGAGGATTTTGTTTTTATTTATTTATTTTATAACAAGTCTGGATTTTCAGGGCTGACAATAGACGCGTGGGTTCCAGCTTGTCTTATGGGTTCTATGGGCGTAGTCTGAGAAAGGCAACACCAACTTGGAATATCGTCATACTAATGCTTCTCAAACTTGCTTTAGAGATATTTATGCCCCTGCTATCTTCCCCAAGAATGAAAGGGTAATTTAGGGGTAGCTATAAATGTCAAATCATTTAGGAGATTGACTTCAGTCAGTTTTGGATGAAGGCGACAGACTTCAGTATCTCTCCTTTGATTTTTATCTGTCAAGGTTTCAATATGGGTTAGCTGTGAGCTTTCTGATATGGATATTTAGAGTATGTGAAAAGGGATGGAGCCAGCAGTTTGCTGAATCCAACAGCTGTCATTTAGCAAAGCTGTTTGCTTATTTTGCCAGTGTGAAGGAGACATGCAGGCCACCCCAGATGTGAAGTTCCTTATCTCCGTCCTATTTGCAGCACAGACTCCCAGCTACCCATCTTGCCATACCTCTGACACTAAAAAGTCACATTCTGGTAATGCTGTTCCTGATGTAGATTTAACTGCTTTTCTGGTGTGAAGAAAGGAGAAAAAGAAAAAAAAAGCTGCCACGGATATCAGAGAGCAGAGCCACACTACTGAGGAAAGCGGCTGTAAATGTTTCTTTGTACTAAACGAAGTCGCCTGGAGTCTCGTGTGTGTGCTCGGTCAGGGACCACGCTGGTGGGTCGGGCACAGCACAGGGAGAGAGCTGCCAATTACAGCCATATTTTGTTCCAAATCGCTTGAAGCGGTCTGGGAGAACTTTCTTTTCAACAAGAAGATTACATAGACCTAAAAATTGTCAACATTTTGGTCTTGAAACAAGGCTTTGGGCAGGCTCAGGGAGAGATTTTTCATCTCTCTCTTCTGCCTGCAGAAATACACACCGTGCGGTAAACAGGTCTGTACTGCAGCACCATGTACTGACTCCAGAGTGCAAGAAAGTCTCGAGTCTTCCGTCAGTATCACTTTTCCTCTGCATGACGGTAAGATAGTTGAATTACTCCCCTCCCACACAACATGTCTGCCTGGCTTTGCTGTTCCATTCCAGGGTTTGAAGCTTCTCCACAGCTAAAGCTGGAGAAACTGATTTGACAAAAAAGACTCAGAAAAACTGATGCTGAACGGAGCATATTGGTAGATCTGTGCTTCCTCCTTCTAGAGGGAACCCAAAGCAGAAGTAAAGAGGTAATTCTTGATATTCTTATACTATTTCTGGCTTTTCTGGAAGTAAAAACCAGAAGAAATCTCATACAAATCTTTGTCCTTCTGAGACATCCAAGCCAATTATGCGGATCTAAGGGTTTTAGATAAAGTAGATATAAGCACAGTGAGTTCTTTTTCTTTGATCTCGAGAATCTTTCCCATCTTACCCCTCCAGCGTATGCCCAGATAAAATTCTGAGTGTAGAAAGTCCTCAGAAAAAGCGCAGGCACTGTAATAGTCTTGCACAGAAGGTGCAAACCTTTTGCCTACAAGATGCTCAGCTGAAGCAGCTGCAAAAGCTGCTGTACTGACTGTTCAGGTGAAAACGCCAATGCTGCAAATACCTTTCTCTGATCAGATATCACGTGTCCCTAGCCAGCTGGCGTGGGCTACAGAGGTACACTTTAGGTGGCCATAGGGTCAGTGAGATGAATCCTACAGCTGCTATAGCAGCACTCGTGGCCCAGGCTATGGTGAGCTGTTGGGGGGGATTTTCAAAGCAAGTTTTGTGAGACCCTCTTGCAGCAAGACTTCAGTCCATTTCTGATGAAGAAGGTGGTCAGATCGAGGGCAGCTTGGAGAAGGGGAAACTCCTATAGGTCATCAGCAATTTCGAAGTGGCTGTGACACCTGCAGGCTCTGCACCCACTGCAGCTGTGATACGTGGAGGTGATGGGAAGGCAAGGGTAGGACTTCAGGGCATGGCACAAGCACCATGTGGGAGATTTTCAGGAATAATATTGCTTGAGGCAGTATGGGGAAGGCAGGAGGCACATGTTATCCTCTTTCCCAAAGATTTAGTTTTGTGGCAAAGGTTACTTTGGGTCATGGCTCAAGGATTCCATAATTTTAAGACTTGCCATTTTGACGCTGGTACCTAAGTTACACAGAGAAGACGGGTTCAAGTTATGTAAGGGCAGGTTTAGATTAGATATCAGGAAATATTTTTACACTGAAAGGGTTATTAAGCATTGGAACAGGCTGCCCAGGGAGGTGGTGGATTCCCCATCCCTGGAGGTGTTTAAGAAAAGGGTAGATGAGGTGCTGAGGGACATGGTTTAGAAGTGGTTTTTGTCAGGGCAGGTTAATGGTTGGACTTGATGATCTTAAAGGTCCCTTCCAACCTCACCGATTCTATGATTCTATGATTCTATGAAGTGAGCACTGAGAGAATCTTCCACTCCTCCCCACCTCTGTAGACATACACAAGAGTACTCTACGCTCTTAAGCTAGGGCAGTGACCACCATCTCTTCATCTTAGCTTGCATCAGCGTGTTTGCCTTCTGTCATGACTCACAGCCAACTAATCATATTTTCACTAGATTTGGATCTTCTTGATGGTTCTTCTTGAATCAGGTTCTCAGCACCAGCTCCTGGGTACGGGAGCCAGTTGTGCCAATGCTGTCTGACGCAGACTAGCAGGTAGGTAATTTTTCAAATGGTAGATTGAGAACTCTTACTGTTCGTGTTTTCACTACAGGTAGGAGGTCTCCAATTAAGTGTAATCTTGCAATGTTAATTGAGCCACAATGCAGATACTCCTTCTTGAGTCTAAGAGCATCACGGAAGGAAATCCATATTCAAAACAAGGCTCGGTTATCCATGTAATAGACCTCCCTGGCTGCTGCTGGCCGCAAACTTGACAGTCTACATAACACACGAGAAAATAAATTCACAGATGAAGAACGGTGTCACAAAGCCTCTGATTTATGAGGGGGTATCAATGGCCTTTTCCCTCAGCAAAATCATTCCCTAAGGAAGCTGTCGTATTTTCACTCATGGCAAAATTCCAATCTGGGGGCCATTGAATCCTTTAAAAGACCCACTAGAAGTCATATAGGGAGATCTTTGTTGCAAAAACATGGTTGAATTCCACATGGGTCTAAACTCAAGTTAGCAAACTGTGTCCATATTCCACACTCATTATTTCTACAAAGGGATTGCACGTACCCATGTGCATCTCTGAACCCATCAAAGTAATATCCCATCATTCTTTTCACTGCATTAAATGGTATTGCTCTGGCTGCATATACCCTGATGAACGCATCCACTAGTGGTTGTGTCCATGCTAGGAAGGCTGGCCTCCTTCACAGCAGGGTAGCTCTGTCTTCTCCTTACCACACTTGGCCCTACGTCCCCTGCAGGTCCTTCTTCCCCTAAGTCATAGCTGTCATTTTGTGTCCATTATTTTCAGTTCAAAGTGTGAGCTGTGCTGCAGTCCTGCTGCTTAATGTTTTCATGGGATGATGCTGAGATTCTACATTTTGGTGTTGGATGTATGATATGACAAGACTGGAGTGCCTGAGTTTACAAAGCCTGCAGGGAATATACTGGAGGACAATGCAGAGAAGAAGAAAACAAACCTGGTACATTCTTGTCTATACTGTCTGCTGGGAGATATTCCTAGAGTAGAATTTCAAAGACAAAACACTCTGACTTTTCTGTCAAAGGAGCTACCTAGTATGTTATAAAAATAACATGGAGTTTATTAATTTTTATGCCATACAGAGGATCAGTGAATCAAGACCAGGGGTGATAAGGGGAGTGAGATGATAGTGTAGACATACACCCACTCATGTAAGTGTATGCAAATTGGAGTGATTTTCTGGGCACAGGGAGGTGTGGGAGAACACTGGGGAGCTCAGAGTTCAAATGCTGCAAATGAGTCTTCAGCACTGAGGGTGCCAGACCTTGTGAAAACAGAACCTGATCTTCAATTGGTAATCCATTCTGAATTTAAAACATCCCCCCATATTGCTTAGTGATATGGTTTAGTGATGGGTTTTGTCAGTGTTATGTTGATGGTTGAACTAGATGATCTGAAAGGTCCCTCCCAACCTAGACAATTCTATGCTTCTATGACTCAAGTTTTCTCTATGAACGAGAAGGAGGAAGAGACAACAGCTTCAACTGAGTTAATTCTGAAATGAAGACATAACCTCTGACACACAGGATCGTTTGCCCTTTTATGTGGGAAAACCTATTATTAGAGCTTGACGGAAATGTTTAAGAGACTTAAACATAAAATGTCACCTACCTTCAGGTTTTAAATATCGAGTAATAGAGTTTGGTGCTGACTTCTAATCCTTTTTCAGATTCTTCTTCTTAGGGAAGGTCTTATGAAGGTAACCTATTTCTTTAACAAAGCTGTGCTGCAATGTGGATGACGAGGACAGTGAAGATCCTGGGGAGATCCACTGAAAAACACTTTGGAGCCATTTGCATCAATTAACTCCACCACCAGCATGTGTCTGCCTGTAGGCCAGGCTGTTGCCTATTATCTCTTGAAGTGAAGATTATTTTTGATAGGGAAAGTGGGAGGGTTTTGCTTATGAGAATGAGTTCATCCAAGGGTGCTCAAGTTAAGGGTTCTTCAGTAGTCTTTTAATCTTATAGGGCAATTTGTAAGTATTGTGTTTTTTTTTTTTAAATCCTTTTCAATTAGCATGTTGAATTATGCTTAATGTGCTGCACAATGCGTTGGTTGTTAGGACTTCTGAGCTTTGATGAGCACATGTGGTGTCACATTCCCAGGATGCGGCCCAGGGCAGTATCACAGTGGGATAACTACCTTCAAATGGTGTCAGTGGTCCAGTTCTGACTTGAAAAGGGCATCGCTGACACCTCTTACTACAGTTTTTTGGCTTTCTTCCAAGGTTTCCTCCCCAACAGATGCTGAAACCCCATCAGAAAGCAGGGATGAATATAACAAAGCAAATGCACAGCATAGCTAATTAGTAATTAAAGTCTCTTAAAGCAGGTAGTATCACACGGAATCTCAGAAAAAAGGAGGAAGGTTTATTGGATCTCTAATCTCAAAAGATTTTTGTATTGCACCTATCACAGCACTTCATCATGACTAATTTTTAATGAGTGAAAGAGGGGAGGACATCCTGCTGTTGGTTACCCAAAGCATAAATCTGGAGTAGTTCTGCCATCTCCAGTTAGCTGTGATGGTAGCAAAAGGCAAGTTTGCAGCCAGGCTACTGCTTTCATGAGAGCACCAGCAAGAGATAAAGAAGAAAAAAGTGAGAGAGAGAGACACTATCATTAAAAGACTGAAAGACCTTTCTGAAATGTGGCTCCTGGGGAAAGGTCTCATTATGTTTATACAGCACCTGGCACAGCAGAGCCCTTCTGAATTCAGTTTCTGGAAGCTGCAGACATATCCAACGAAATGACAGCACCAAATACCAAGGCTTAAAATATCTATTGGTGACAGATGTATTAGGAGCAGGGTTTGGGAGGAAGAGACTCAACATTGATGGACTCTGACAAAATTCCATCACAGTGAGTCACATTTTAATTGAAAAAGAATAAAAGAAAGCAAGGGTGGGGAAAAGAGATGGGTGAAAATCAGAGGTCACCTGCCGTTGTGATAACTTAACTGAAGTTTTGGAAATGAATCATCGCAGGAGGCAGCGGAAGGTTTCACCTCAGGCAGTGACAGGAAATGCAGGGCTGTAGCTGTGTGCAGAGCATTTTGGGCTCTCGATCAGCTTTTATTGATTGGGAAAGTACAGCTGCACTCAGAAAGTCTCAGCTTTTCTCTCATTTTCAGTTCGACAGAAAGGAAAATCTCGAGCAGCCATTTTCAGCTTCTCTTTCTCGGAAGCAATGGGGTAAGTGGGAGGGGAGTTCACAGGAGGAAGACACAAAACTCACAATTTTACTCACATGTCTAATGAAATCACATGCTGTCAGTAGCCTAAACAAAAAAAAAAAAAAAAAAAAAGAAAAACCAACAAAACCAACAAAACCAACAACCTACACCTTTGCTTGAAAGAAAAGATGCAGACAGCTGCCCAAGAGAAGATCCTATTGAGAGATCCTTCAGAAAGGCTCTCTTCTATTTGTGAGCATGCAGCTATCTAGGACACCACCCTCTGAGCATCAGGTTTCCTGGGATGGGAAATGATCTTGACCAGAAGATGAGCTTAATGACGGTATCTATTAGACAGAGGTTTCCAGACTTCTGCTGCCAAGCGTGGGTGATGCTGTCTGTGGCGTCTCCTCGTCCTGGGCCAGGCTGCAGTGCACATCAAAATAGCTTGCATCCCACCAGTAGTAAACTTATTTTGGTAAGCCACGCTCATATGCCTCTGGACACGTTTACCCTCGGGGTGAGACGGGAACCTGTAAAGATCAAGCCAGCATATCCATTTGGTGTGGAACAACTCTGTGGCGGCCTCAGCAACCCAGGAACGGATTAAACGTAAATGCTTTAATGCCTCTGTATCTGGTTGCCAATGCCTTCTATATCAAGCTTAATATGTCTTGGGAACTAATTTTATCTACAGATAGGTGAACACTGTGTGACATCTCTGCTGGTTCAGGTGTCTGTACTGTTGTTTGTCTCATGCTGTGGACATGACAAAGAAAGGCAGTCTCTTTTGAAAATCCTCCTGACCATTAGATACCAAATTGTGTAAGCCAGGAACTAGCCCCAAAGGGCCTTGGCATCTCTGAGGTCTCTTTACTGACCTTTGCTTCAGCCTGACTTAGCTTTGGTTTTGTTTTTGTGCAAGTGTGACCCATTTGAAGGCTGCCTCCCAAAGAAATGATGGGTGAGCAACGAGCACTTAAGTGGCAGTGCACAAAAAGAGTGAGTATTTCCATTTTGCTGGGAAAGGACCAGGTACTACGAGGTGCTTAAACACATGCTTAAATGGATAAATATGGGCCTGTGCATGTGATGCCTTACTGAATTAGTGCATGGGGCACATTTATATCCTGTGAGCTTTACCACTATTTTGTAAGAGGGCCCCACTGAACCCATATTATGTGTGCAATGACTTGTGTGCGTGGCTTTTGTGTGCACTGATAATTTCAAAGAGGGACCAAACTGCTGGGAAAGTCGAATAAGATTATAGGCTGTGAGACACAAAGAGTTTTAAAGGAAGGTAAGACTCTTAATGTATGAGGGATGCCAGGCTGAAGGGCCTCACAGAGAGAAACGAACACACAGAGTTAGTACGGAATAAAGATTTTTGAAAACTCCGAGAAAAGGTAGAATTTAGACACTGCACCAGATTTTCTTGTTTCCTTATTTTGTGCTTAAAAATACTTATGAAATCATATGCAAAACAAGAGTTAACAAATCCCCACCTCAAAAGAAGAGGCCAAAACAAAACCAGATCCCCCTCACCTCCTGTCACCCTTAAAAACCCCCAGCATTTGCACAGTCTGACGCATGTGAGATGAAGCATTGAAAAGTTAGGAAACTCCAAAAGTTACAGTATCTCACAAAAATTTTCATGGCTGTAGGAGAGATGTGTCATATTTTCCTTGTGAAAGGTAACTCAGAATATCTAATCATTATTATTAATGTACACTATGAAGTGCAGCAGAGTGATTGCGAAGTGTAAAATGTAGCCTTTCTAATTTGAAAAGCATTTTATACCCACTTTACCCAGCTATCAATAACTTCCCTAGGTCCAAAACCCTGTAAGGCAACACCCCAATAATTCTAAAAACCCTTGGTAATTTCATTAACTACATAATTTATCATAATTCTGTGTTTCCTGTGCAAGCAGTGCACATGTGGGGAAATCTGTACCAAAAGACAATTCCCAAGAGAGTCTTGTGGCTCTGAGCTTCACAGCAAGTTCACTGTAGACATGTAAGTGAGACTGAAAGTTTGTTTTGATCTCTGAAGCTTCACCTGGCTTGGGCACGACCAAACCGAAGTGTCGCCAGTCCTATGATGCCTTTGAGCTTCAGGGCAGTAAGTGGTGGTGTGTAAGCTGGGGCTAGTGGTAGGACATTGAAGGGTTTTCTACAGTATATGGGCACTGGCAGGGAATGTTCCACGTGTTTAGAAAGAAAATCTCTGAGCATATGGTGTGTATCATCTTTAAACACACCAAGCTTTGAGCATTTCTGGGAAAGAGAAAAAAATCTATTGACAAGATTTGGTAGACTTTTAGTACAAAAGGTATGCAAATTGATGTATTTCAAATGAATTCTCAGGTTACTTTACATCATGGTTTGGGCCACCCAAAGCTCGTAGATGAACACCCTAATTAGCATTGGGGTAAATCTTAGGTGTGTGAATGTTGAATGGGGACTTGTGGTGGTGACAACAGAAAGTTCTGAATCACCAAGAGTGCTTGCATGACTCTCATCGTTGGTGTACCTGAGGACCCTGGAGACTCATGTGCTCCTCTTTGCATACCGCCATGGGAAGGGGAACAATATTTCTGGGGTCTTTAAATATAGACACTCCATGACGCAGAGCCTGTGACTCGGGAGGCGCTAGAACTGACATCTGCAAAATCCTGTGTTAGTGTCCTGCTGAATCAATCTCCCTCCTATTGTCAGTCTTGATGAAAATGGTGTTACAAACTTCTTAAATGTGATGGGAACATCAGACTGGGTCTGCCTTGTCGGAGTTGATCAATGAGATGAGCAATAGATGAGCTGGGTGCGTGTGGTTCTGTGCACGTGTCACAGGGTCTGACACAAAGCCTGCAGAAATACACAAACGCTATATTAACATCCGTTATCTTGTAAGTGGTCAGGTTTGTAACGGCTTTGATTGGAATTTTAAGTTTTAAATGTCTTTTGTAGATAGTCTTATATTATAGATTATACAAGATTTCCAGCTTTACTGGTAAGAATATAAGAAGCACTTTTAAAATTAATGGTCTTATTACAATTATTTTTTATTGAGATCTCTCTGAAAGCTGGGGGCTATTTTATAAATATAATAACAAATAACACCAGTATTGCTTATTGCTCAGTACAAAATTAAATTTAGGTGGTTCGTATATAATAAATAATGTTATGATTTCAAAATGTTTCATTACATTACGTTAATACATCTTAATAGGCGTGGATGATGTCACACACAGTGTTAACTTTATTGTTAATCAGATCGTTCTCATTAACACACTGTAGTTAAAAATGAAGTGCCCTAAAAATGACTATGTAATGTTAAGAGTAATTTCTGAAACTACTGTATTATGCTGTGTTAAGTACCTTGGGATTGCTTATTTCATGGAATATTCACCCCCTAAAATAAATCCTTTCCTTTCTACCGTTAACTTCCCACAATGTTTTAAGGGCAAACACAGGCACACTGTCCTTTCAGGAGAAGGTTTAAGTTATTAGAAGTTTGAGAGATCCTGATCAGCAAATGCCAAATCTAAACTTGTCACAACTGTACTTATAATAGCTGAACTTTCCACCTTCCCATGAGTGGCCTGTCTCGTCACACTTATTCTGCCTGACCTACTTTCCAAGCCCCGCACCTAAAGATGTTAAAAAAAATTTCTGCTTCTCTTGAGCAAGGACAGAAATAGTTTTCATAGTGCTGAATCGACACAAAATTGGTTCGTGGCTGGGGACCTCTGCCTCCTGTTTCCCACAAAAAGGATTTTCCTTTTGGAGCCCTGGACTGTTTCCACCTGCATCATTCACTGGCTGAGGAGTTTCATGTTGAGGTGGAGATGCAAGGACCTCATTGCTGAACTGATGCGATGGCTTGAGGGTAAAGAAACTAGGGAAGAAAGCATACTATGCTACAGATATTCAGTAAAAGTGTTCACCCTGCTGTACTGCCTATATTTGCAGAGGGCTCCAGAGTACGGAGCTACCTATAAGCTGCCAACATGAAGGGTCAGGGCATGGGGTAAAGCTCAGTCACACCATTGTCCATGGATAGCTCTCCTGGACAGTTTTCTGGCACGGTTTGGGGGCAGCCTGGGCTCAGCAGCTGGCAGCCTGACCAAGGAGAGAAGGGGCAGTCTAGTTGTCTGGGCATCAGCCATCCCACCCAGGGACAAGCTCTGGCCTTTTTCCATCTAGTACAGACATAGCCATGGAGACTTGGTATCAGGATACTTAATGATAGCAACATCCTGTGCATTTGTTTATGTGTCTGACTATGGCAACAATGAATACGGTTTTAAAACCACAAAGAAATTGCCTTATTCTTCCCTCACTCATGGCTGGAATATGTGTCCAGTCAAGTAATCGTACTCAGGGCCATTCTCTGGCACTGGGCCCAGGTGCCCATCTCCTAGAACTAATCTGTTTTATCATAGCAGATGGGTTGGCTTCACCCAAACTACCTGTTGGGAATGGTCTTTTGTCCATGCTAGCTTCTAAATTGTACCTGGGGATTTTTTTCTGAGAATGCTACCTGGCACAGACCCAAACTGTGCCAGGGACCACCAACAGTGATGATCAAGCTCACTTGCTTGGGAGTGACCCTGTCAGTATTTAATTTATTGGTATAGATGTCGCCCAAAAGTTTCCAGTGAGTTCTTGGTGCTACATAATTAATAAAACCACACTCAGCAACAAATCATAATGAGGAAGAAGAACATAATTTCTGCTTTACACATCAATAAGCTAAAACCCATAGGACCAAATCTTCAGAACTCAGTGGGACTTATGCCTATAAGAGGTTATAAATACTTTTTGAGATTCACACCAAAAAATCCCCAGAATAGTGGATACTGTAGCAGCTTCTCTCACTGGAGGTTCATTGGCAGGTTTCACAGTGTGCTTTTGCTCTCCCAGAAGACGTAAGTTTTGTCAAAAGGGAAGTCTGGGGTGGGGGAAGGGTGTTCATGCTGATGTAGAACATGGGGCTGGTGACAGAGAATTGAGCTGCTAGTCAGCACGGAGCAGAGCAGGTCTCTTGTGTCGGCTTCACCTACACGTCAGCACTGCTGCCAAATTTGCATTTGCCACAGCCAAACCTCTTCATTTCTCCATTCCTTTGGCAGATTTATTGAATGAACGTTGTTAACACTCTTGAGGTCTGCAGATGCAACTCTGACACGAAGGATAGCCGTGGGCCTCACCCTTGTTCTAAACACAATAGACTTTTTTCCCAGCAAATGCACTGATTATAGACAGCTTTTCATCCTTGCTGGAATAGCTTAATTTTTAGAAGCTTCAATGGGGGTTTTATCTTTTGCACATCCATAATTCTGCTAAATGAAACAACTACTCTATGTATGTAAGAACTGGTTTCTAATGTCAAACTTTTACTGGAAAACCAGGAGGCAGTACTGTGTAGCAGTAGTCAGGTCCTCTATTTCTTCTCCTGCTCTGATGAACCAACACTTTGTAACGAGTCTATTGCCAAAGGATAAATGCTTCTTTCTTTTTCATACCATGGCAATTCTGTGCTTTTTAGAGCAGAGCTGCAAAGGTGAGAATTAGGGGGGAGGGAATGTGGTCCTCCAGCAACAGAATTCCAGTACCATCTGCTGGTAGGAGAAACATGGATTTAGCCTGGACCTCTCCCCTCAAATCTGTATTCAGTCTGTGTGAGGCAGTTCAGTGTGTTTTAATTAATTACTCATGTCAGTCAGAGACACTCAGCTAACACCAGTCATATCTTAACAAATGAGCTCCTCACACCTTTCATAAATATTTTATCTACCAGATTCAGCAAAAGTGGCCCAGTTTTCAGTAAGGGAACACTTGGTTCAGACACGAAGGTCCCATCTGATTAATAGCGTAAGCTTGGCGAGCTTATGTCTCACATGAGTGTGAGTGTCTGGGAAAGGGTAAGTAGTTTTGCAACATGAACATTTGGGGCAATGTGATTCCCTTCTGGCAGATGCAAAACTCAAAAAATTCATCATGTGACTGGATGATCCTTGGCCATGGGGCTGTGAATGCAGGCAGATCTTCAAGGGGTCAGCTCCAGACATATGGACAGTCTTCTGGTTGTCTGTGGAGCATTTGATAGTGCTAATTCATCTTATGGACCATGATTCTGCAAAGCACATCTTTCATTTTAAACTTTTCCTCCCATGCCACTGAATTCAAGGTTTGCAGAGTTTACTGTTGGGCTGAGGTCATGTTTCTGGATCTCTTCCTGACCTTAGCTGGAAACGTCATTCTGGCTTAGTCTGGAGTGCAGCTATGGGTAGCTGCAGAGACACTCAAGCTGTTTTTAATAGGACTAGCATAGGCACAGTCAGGAGTTAGCATATTTCCGCATAAGCTTCAACATTGATACCTGAACTAATTGCTAAAATTAGTTCAAACTCTCTGTGTGTGCTGCAACAATGTTTCTGACAGATCTGGCTGATTTCAAAAATCCTTTTTGAAAATGCATATGATGACTGGACCTTATATTCCAGCAAAGTTATCAGTAACGCTGTATATACTACTAAAATATTTTCCAAGTTCTACTTTATATTGTGTATTGTTAACAAAGATGGAGGCAAATCGTGCATTGAAATGCACTTTCTTAATAGGACTCAGCTTTCTGTAATTGTATGAGAGGTCTTCAGATGACTGCAGAGGCATTGCTTGCTTATCTAGCACGGAAGACAAGTTACAAGATAAATACCTTTCATTACTCTTCATTGCAACCTTCATACATGAAGATTTTAACAGATTGTTATCATACAATGAAAAGCAAGATGCCTAATAACAGCTTTTAGAGATTTTTTTTAACCTTCTCTTTTAACAAACCCACAAGTATTAATTTTCTTTAAAATCCCTAAATCGTCCAAATTATATTTACTACATGAACGATGCCTATAGGCTAGGCACCTCAGGTAACATTCGGTACACTTCATGTAGTTGTTAAAAATAGTACTTACTTTATTATAGTACCATAGAGTTGTTAAAAATTAACTTTAGAAATTTAATTGTAAACAAATCTTTATGATAGGGATAACTTACAAGGACTATTGATGATAAAACACCCCTACTCTCTATTTTAGCACCATTTCAGTCTTTAAATATTAATATACTGTAGGTTGATTGCTGTTATTCTTGGAATTAAGTGATCTTTGTTATATTAAAATGAAACATGAAGCAATAATTT
>VXBO01003721.1:158957-208944 GCA_013400135.1 Rhinoptilus africanus | reverse complement strand
GATTCTGTGATTCTATGATTCTATGATTCTATGGCTTTAATTCTCTGATGTCTGATACAGAGGCTGAAACTTTTAGCTAAAACTCAAACCTTCAGGTCTCTCTTTATACAACAAAAAGCTTTCATGGATTCTCACGTAATTCAGCATCTCATTCAGACTTCTGGTGGCTGCATCGGTAGATTTAGATGTGCCACTGGAGATTTGGGGTGCAGTTATGTGTTCGGTTTAGTCTGATGTAACCTACTTTCCCCTCTCTGCCCCCACTCACATATTTCTGTCCCTCTCTCACATAGAGCCTGAAGATCAGGCGAATGTGTGGTGAGCTGATGTGGAAACTAACCACACACAAGAAAAAAGAGATTTGTTTTCTGCTGGTTTAGCAAACAGACCTGATTCTTCGAGGTGGTGGTTGTTAGAGGTGATGTGAGGGGTGGCTGAGGGACTTTGGTGGCTGCCTGCTGTGACACCGGGGCAAGTGCAATGTGATGTTACATCTCTGAGTATTTCACTTTTTTATCATCTGTTTCTCCCAGATTTGCATCTTCATTGTACCTGCCATAGGATATAAGAGACAGGGAATGTCAAAAAAGGATCAAAATCCAAGAAATGATGCTGAAATATTAATTGAAGGGAACCAAAAATGCTCTGTTTCTCAGACACATCTGTGGTAGAAGCTGCAAGAAAGTCTGCCCCCTTTGTAACCACAGGAGGGGATGCTAGAGGAAGAAATGAGATCTAGAATCTTGAAACCTACACACAAATTACTCCTTTTTCTCCAAGGTTGTTGTTCACAGAGAAGAAAATACAATATGAGGCCATGACCAGTCTTTCCACTACTGTTAGTTGACATTAGTGTAGTAAATGTGCATTTAACATGTGTAGCTCTGATGCATACAAATATATAACTATTAGGCAGCCTTTAACCAAGATGAGGATTGCTAAGAAATGAGTGTCCTAGAGTTGCTAAGGATTTTAAGCATATAAGCTTTGAAAAGACTTATTTCTGATTTTTTTTATTCATTTTGCAAGCAAGTGCAATGCATGCTCAGACTGCATGAGAACTTTATAGAGAAAAATGCATTTCATAGCTGTTAAAGCCATCAGCTGTCAAAGAAATCGTTAACCCAAGAGTCTGAAAAGACAGAAAATATCTGCTGAGATGCATTAAATAGGAATTTTTAATCACTACTGCACAACTTGGGTTGTTTTTCAAATGGTCTTAGTATTGAAAAGGACATACATCTACTCCTGGATATCTGTTCCTGTGGTAAGAGTGTCGTGATGTATTCAGAGTCCCTGACCATGCTTCCAGAAGCTTTTTCCAGGGGAAACAGGTCTAGGCATAGGGACACCAAGGCCTGGAGCAAATAAAACTTAGGTCCTCAAAATTATTTACATAACTAATTCTAATGGGCTTTAATTTACCTTTTGCTCTCCTGCACATCTACCTTTGAAAGTGGCTCATCTTCCAGAAATCCTTGACAGTTTACTACTTTCTGGAAGTGAAGGTCTTTTCTGGCATCTTCTCTTAATTAACTGAAATAAGTAGTTACTTATAAACCTTTAGGCTCTTACTAGCGTTTCTGTTTCTTAATCCTTCCTGCAGGCCTGTTCCAGCTGCAATACATTTTTGTGAACTGCTTGCTTTATTTAATTTGCCTCTTCATTCCCATTTGCTCAGTTATTTCATCCAATATGTGCTGCTGAGAAGGACCAGAAATGCGAGATGCTTTGATAAAAATCAAAGTTCATGTTTCTTTTATGTGCGTCAAGGGGAGGTTGGGTTGTGTTTCTTTTTTTCTTTTTTTTTTTTTTTGTCTTTTTACCCCTTACCATGTTTGGTTTGCCATTCACAGGAAACCCAAAGAACATCTGAACATAAATTAAACCCTTGACAGAGAATAAAAGGTGTTTTCTTCCTGCTTTCTTGATAGCAAACTAGAAGAAATGTCCACTTTAGTGTATGCAATTTCATACACTGGGTTGATGGGCAGTTATAAAGATTTCTTGTAAGATTTGTAGGACACATACAACCTACTCTTATTTTCGGCACAACATATGAAATCAAACCTGACAGTTTTGAGTTACGCACCACATTAAACATTTCTGTAGGAAAATATACACATGAAACCCAGTGAAAAAATAAATTGGCAGCAATTAATTACCTATAAGCCCAGCACTGCAAAGCTTAACTCGTGGGAGTAACTCTTTATGTGGTAAAGAGGGTGACAGAGCACTGGAACAGGCTGCCCAGGGAGGGTGTGGAGTCCCCTTCTCTGGAGACTTTCAAGACCCGCCTGGATGCAGCCCTGAGTGATGTGCTCTGGGCAATCCTGCTTTGGCAGGGGAGTTGGACTAGATGATCTCTAGAGGTCCCTTCCAACTCTGAAATTCCGTGATTCCATTGTACTTTATGTCACACAAGTTCTTTAATAATGGTAACTTGGACATCCTCATGTTTTTCAGAAACTTAGGCAAGGCAGTGATATTATCTGCCCAGGGCCACAGAGAAAGTCAATAATGAAGGCAGGGTTTGACCTAGCACCTGAGTTTTCCTTTGGACTCATCTAGTGCGTAGAAGCTTAAAATGTGGGACTCTGTTTTCTGCAGCTCTTCCCAGGCTCCTCAGGAAGAAACACAGGAAAATGGTCAGCTGCAATTAGATATTCACTTCAGAGGTTTTGACCAAGGAAGGCTTCTGGCAAAACCTGTGTAGCCTCTTCTCTGCTTGCTGAAAGATAGGAGGGAGCGCAGGCTTCCAGAAAATGCAATCCTAGAGCACATATCTCATGTAGACAGTCCCAAAGGATATGGTTTCTAGATCTTCTAGTGTCTTTGACACCACACCACCACACATGTGGTGAAATGGAGCTGGTTGTGGAGACACTGCTCATCCTACAACTATGCTCTTGGGAGTCTGGCGAATCTGACTGTCTCAGCTTATGCTGGGCCACTGACACTTCTAGGCTTCAATTCCAGGCTCAAAAGTCAGCAGCTGCTGCTCTCCAACTTGGAAAGTGAAGGAGCACCAGGAGCCACTGTCCATAGTGGGGAATATTTAAACATTTGCTTATTTCAATGTTTCTTCATTCTTTTCCCCATTTCTGTGCCCCAACGTTTTTTTTTTAGGTTGCTACTTTTCTTCTGAAATGGAACATTGTAATTGTCTACCCTAAATGGTGAGATTTCCCCAGTTTTGGTTTAGGTCTTAGTCTATGGCATCTGTACCACTGGACTCTGACGGGCTAAGCTCCAAACATTTTTACACTTACTGCTATTTTACTCATACCCATTTGGAAAGGGTCCAAGGGCATTCCCGGGGGGAACACCTCTGGTGTTGATCACTGAAGTGAAGACCAGGGCAAGCTACTGCTCTAATGAGTTCCCACAGAGTTTCCATGCTGTCGCTAAGCACAGAGGTGAGCTGACAGCATCCTTCCAGCATTTGGTTTACAGTTGCTGCCTGCAAATATCTGGTGTAACTCATGAATGCCCTCTGCCTGTTCGTCATTAACCCTCCGCCAAAGACAGCCTTCAACAAGGACAACAGGTTGGAGGGGGTCTAATTTGTACCAGGTTACTTAAAACAATCCATATGCTTGGATTGAAACAGACCTACTGATGGTCCTGAACTGGAGGAGGGAGAACCAACATGTTCTGCTGCAGCAGAGCTGACGGATGGTCACCTGCAGTCAGCAGAGCCAGGTCCAGATGAAGAAGGACTATCTGTAGGCAGCCCACATCATGCTGCACACAGCATGTGTGGGGAGGGCAGGGAGGTGACTGGCAGTCTTGGCTACCTTGGATTTCTTGACACTGCGCAGGACAGTGGAATTAGGCCACAAGAAATCTTTTCAGAGGGGGAAACAATGTGGGCACAAACCTCACACTTCACTGCCAGCACAGTAAAATTATGCTTGCATATTTACATCCATAGAACTCCCCATATGAATACAGAATGAGGCCACAAACACACCCCAGACCTTTGTGGTGAAAAACTCAGCTGATGCCTGCCTGATTTTGCTTGGGTGCTGGGAAAGGCTAGGCAGCAAAAGCGAGATTTTCCTGGCCTGAGTTATGTTCTCAAAGACGTTATAAATAATTGCCTGTTTCCTGGTGCATTTGAGTGGGCTGAAGAGGTTGCCCTGCCCATCAGGACGTTACTGATTCTGCAGCAGAGCACCCCATGTCCAACTGACCCTGCTCCACACTCCAGCCCACGGCAGGAGCGACTGTGGATGATTTTTCCTGAAGGGAATTAGGCAGTGTATATGAGCATATGAAGCAGCCAGTAGAGCTGCTGGCCAGGAACATTTTGTGTAAAAGCAATGACATTTCAACTGTATCTCATAGTTTTGCAGCTGTTCAGTGAGCCAAGGATCCCACCTCAGCCTAAAATATTTTGTAATACTAGTTATACCCCCTATATCAGCCGCTCTCCTTCGCTGTGAAACCAGCAGCAGCAGAATTACAGCACCAACCCTTCTGCTAGCTGACGAGTGGGTTTTGTCAGCGCATTTCGCACCAGCACACATTAGTTTTAGCTGCACAATTTTGTTGAAGAACATGACGTTTTCCCACATGTAATCAAATAGCTGTACTTGATGATCTCGGCAGCCCAGGTTGGTCCCAAAGAATAATTTGCCCTAGGAAATACAAATATAGTTTTAAATGCCTTTTTGAAAGCAGTACTATTTTCACCAAAAACCCCACCACCCCCCAGACCTTCCTCATAACAGTAATGTGAGTAGAAGTCATAGGCAGTCTGATTTCTTACACTTGTGCATACTGAGAGTAGCACCTTTGGGGGTACTGACAAGCATGAGGGGGCTTTGCTTTGTAAAGTGGTTATTTTTGCAGTACAGATCAAAACGTTTCCCGTATTGCCCAGTTTGAAAAAAACCTCAACTTTGTTTGAGGGTAACACTTGCCTGCGACAGGGTGGGGGGTGCAAGGAGGGGAAGCAGGGCAGCGGTGGAGCTTGCTGCTCCCTGAAGCTAGCGAGGTGACAGAGGACAGGATGCCATCACACCTCCCCGCTGCAGCAGCCGCCTACACGGGGACACTTTCTCCTGAGAGTGGATCCAGGAACAGGCAAAGCCATAGCGCTTGTGCAGCACGACCAGCAGCCAGGGCGCTTCACGCTCTGGAGATGTGGGCAGAGACTCCTTGGGGTGAAAAGAAGCACATTCAAGCTCTTATATTTGAGGCTTTGTAGAGTACTTGATGCTTATCTGGTTTTCACAGCAGCGTGTGGTGTCAGCCACTTCTGGAGACACTTTAAAGTAGTATCACCAGTATCTGATCTTCTCACATTCTCGAGATCTGGCCAAGATCACTTTTGCTTTCACTGCAGGGGTGAAAGAACTAGAGAGTGTCAAGGGTCTCTTCTTCACCTTATCAATCCCTCTTGCTCTGTCTTAAAATGAGTTTGCAGAATTTTTTTATGAGCAGCCAGTTGGAGTGGGCGAATCCCAGCACTGGGACTTCTTCACTCTGCCCATCCAGTTGAGACAGATGCTTAAACCTCTGAGTTGCCTTAATTCTCTGCCACTTTCACTTGTTGAGGATAGGACTTACTAGATTTGATTCGTGCTTTTACACAGTGCCCATCCCCATGGTATCTGAGCTTCCTCTCTCTTCCTCCTCCTCTGAGATTCCTGCTGGGTTAGTGTCTGGGGGCAACTATGACTCGTATTCCTAATCAGACATAAAAAGGGAGAAGAGCTGTTTATAAAACATCATTTTTATGTGTCACGTGGGTGCTTCTGTGTTGCAAATCTCCAAATTATTGTACAGTGGCTGATTATCGATTCTGCTACTTGAGATTCAAACCTCTTCTCTTCTCAGAAGATCTGACAGAATTTGACACAAAATGATTACTTACTTATGGATTTTTTTTTTTTTGTAACTAACGCACAGAATTTAATAAAATATGGAAAAGTGATTTTACAAGAGGGTTCCAGAACCTGAAAATGGGAGGAGGAATCTTCCTTTAGGTAGCTTGTATAGGATTTGTATAATTTCTGGATTAGCCTGTTAAATTTGATTTAGGTCCTGATTCAGCATAGCATTTTAGTACTGCTTACTTTGCTGAAATGAACAGGGATGGATCTGAACACGAACTTAGAGATCATTACATGTTGGTGAATGAGATTTTTAAAGGTATTTAAATGTTTAACTCACTAAGTACCTTTAAAAATCTGTCTTTAAATACCTTGCTGAATTAGGGCCTTAATTCCCATTAAATTCTCTGTGGGCTGGATTCTCCAGTTTGCCAAGTTCATTTGTTCCCTTTAGACTTCCTCCTGAGGTTTCCCTTGATCAGCGAATGTGTGTCGAAATACACCTTGTTCTGTCTGCAGTTGGCATTTAAAATACATTCATTAAACACCCTGGCTAATGTGTTATTAAAGAAACACCTTTTATCCTTCTCTAATCATATTCTTGGTACATCTCTCATGATGCAATAGGTGCTGGGTACATTTCAAAGGTGTGTAATTGTGTCTCAGAGCATCATGATGTAACAGGCTTCTCAAATATCATCCTTCCATGGGATGAGAGTGTATTTGATATGTTGGCCCTGGGTGGAGGAAGAGGTTGGTGATAATGTTGCCGGGAGGTCATGCTTGCTTATGGTCCAGTGCTCTTTCCAGAGCAACCGCCCCATTGCTGGGGACGTTATGCAGAACAAGTTGTCCAGGTACTTGTGTCCCATGGGCTTACAAGGCTGAGAAACAGACCCAAAGGGTGAAGGGAGCACAGGGGGAGAAGTGGTGTCCCTGCACGGTGCCTGAAGCAGCAGCTCCACATTGGGATGGTACACATCACCAGAAGGTCTGGTGACCCTGGTCCAAACCAGGTCCAAAGAGGGAGGTGTGCTGTCAAGCCTGGGTGTCACAGCCTGCGCGTTTCCTCCCGGCCCCAGGAAGTCTCTGCCTGGCAATCTCACCCCTCAGTGCCTACGCCTTATTGCTGAGCTTTGGGAGGAATGTAAGTGCTTCATTGACCACGGGGTTGAATTTCACCCGGATTAAATCCCTTTGAAAACCTAAACTAGCTTGCTGATGAGCTACACAGAAATGCTTCCTGTCTACTGCATTACCATCTCTAGGTTTTGCCCTTTCTGAAACACAAAGCGGTCATGGAGGGATTTCAGACCTTGCGGTAGATGGTAGTGAAAGAAACATTATCCTCCTATAACATGGGAACAGCTCAGTTGATTTAAGTCAGGTTTGGCTGAAGGAATCTCCATCAGCTTTAGCCTCTTGTGCTAAAACCTTGCATAAACAGGCTCGCTGACTGAACATTTTTGAAACTAGAGAAAAACTGGCCTGTGAGAGAAATCTTCATTAGAGCTGTAACTGCACAGGATCTACCACCTCTCCACGTTTGTGCCATTTATCAGTATTTAACACAAATATATACATTGGAGCAAAAGGGAAGAAGAGAACCCCACAGGACATGACTTCCAATTAGCAGGGGGTCGCATCCCCTGCTGTGATTTACTATTGGAAAAACATGCAAAAGATAATTGAACATTACACTCTCATCTCCCCCTGCTGCTGGCAGCATTACGAGGAGGGCTGCTCTGGACCCCCTGGGGAGATGGGGAGAAGGGATCGGGCAATTACATGCAGCACCACATAATAACGGTGATTCATAACCTCATGGCACTAAACTCACTGGGCCAGATCTTTAGCTAGTGCCCGCTGGTGTAGCTTCGTTGACTTCAGGAGGGAGACGCTGATTTACGTCAGCTGCAGATCTGGCCCATTTACTTTTTCTCTTTAAGAAAGCAATAAACTATAAAGAGGAAGAGCAAGATCTGCAGTGCTCCACGCAGCAGCCTGATGGGTTTCTGCAGAGGAATGTTAAATATCTGAGAAATACTGACAGCTTCTGCTAAGTAGGATCAGGTTATATTGTCCCTTGTGCCTCCACAATGTGGCTTATATGGAGAAATTTGCTATTTTGGACTTGGGGTACCCAAAGAAGCTGGAGTAATCTTAGTGATAGTTAAGCTCCACAGAGCAGTCAAGGACAAGTCACTTTCTGTACAGCTTTAGGAGCAAGTTCTTGCTACCACAACCATCATCTGGAGGTGCTGGCATCCCTAACATTAGAGATAGTTTCCTTTGATCCTTTTCTTATCCTGATTTTCCTTGTTCTGACATGGTTTAAGGGAAGAGAGTACAGTACAGCCAAGGGACCGGGGTTCCTCGTGTCTCCGTCCAGCTCCAGCAGTGATTTGTAGTGTGACCTTGAGGAAGTCCCTCCATGCTCCTGTGTGTGTGACTCTCTTCCTTGGCTCTTGAGGAGATTTTCTTTCCTTTGTGTGATAGCCTGGGAATTTCCCAGCTTCCTAGGAAGAACAGGCAGCCCTTCTCTGATGAGACCCAGGCCAGACACAGCTGTCCCTCCTTTCGGGCTGAGACCACACACAATTCACCCCAGCCCTGGGGCAGAAGAATTAGCAGGAGGGTCTTGTCACTTCAGGGGTACTGGGGGTCTGGGATGGGCTGGGGTCTATGCAGCTGTACCAGGAATACGTCTGCCGTAGGAAGAAGGTGGCTCGTGATGGGAGCACCAGGGCCCTGGGACCCGCAGACTTTACTCACTCCATTTGGCACAGGCTGGAGGGAGGAATTTTTAATGACAGGGTTTGAAAATGTTAGCAGATTGTGCGTAGCTCGTGCCTGCTTTCACTAGCAGAACCAGCCAAGTAATTTAATTATGTGTGTGGCTTACAGCTAACTTATGCATGCCTCTCCGTGCCCTGCCGCGCAGCCCGGCGCAGGAGGGTGGGCTGGCCCTGGGAAAGGGCGCTGGGAAGCTGTGCCGACCCGCGCGTGACTGCCGGGGCCGGGATTCATGAGTGGAGATCGCGCTCAAGGACACAATAGTTCCCTCCCTTTGACCAGGCTTGATGTGGTTGCAGGAATACATAACCAACATGTCTGCTTAATTCTTTTTCTTTTTATGTGGCTTCCTGTTCTAGTCCCTCTGTCTGTACTGCAGTGTTGTAAGCTCCTCGAGGCAGGGACCACGGCTTTATATACCTTTGCTAAATGCTAATACCCTCGTCAGATTGCCGTCTAGTGAGCAAGATTGCCATGGTGTGTGAGCTGGTTTCAGAACTCAGCTCTGAGCCCTGTCTAACTCCCTCAGAGACGCAGGCGGTGCTGGGGTTGTAATTTAGGTGCCTGCGTTGGTGAATTGGAGCGAATTGTGCTGATCTGATCTGTACTGCAATAGCACCTGAAGGGGAAAAAACAGGAAGAACGAAACTCAGTATTGTCAGCTCTGTGCTTACAAATCAGTTTTTTCATCCTTAATAAAACCTCTATCAGCTTAGAAATCTTGATGTTTTAAAATAAGTAATGTTAGGCTGTTTCAGCTGTTTCCCCTTTACATTCATGCTTTCAGGCTTTCATTTCATTCCTCTGCCACCCCTTATCCTGCAATCTCCCGACTGTGAAAGTTAGGCTTTATTTTAATGAAGAGTGAGATTATCCAGAATCACATGACTCCAGGAGCTGCGTGATCAAGGAAATAGTATAGACAACACCACAAAAAAAGCCCCATGCTTATCACATTAGCATTTGGTGCTGCTACAGAAGTCCTAGGGAAGAACTAGACCCAGGCTAGAGACGAAGCATGGGAATGTGGCGAGATGGTGGTTCCACGACTTTTATTAGCATCATATACCAGGTGCCTCAAAATTAACCTTCTTAATATCATTTTGCTGCATGGAAGTGTTATTATTGCCATTTCATAGCTGGGGAACTGGGACAGAGGCACAATTAAAAACTTACCCAAAGTCGCTCAGGTAGTCTACAAAAGAGAAAAAAAAAAAAAAAAGAATCCTAGGTGAGAGTCCTCAGTGATGGGCCATACCTGGAAAATTCCCCTATACTGGGGAAATGAGCTGGAGAAGAAGGCCAGTAAGAGCGGGTCAGCCTCTGCAGGCTGAGTTAGGGTTCAGTGTAAGGGAGCAGGCAAACGTGTGGCTGTCTATCTGGAGGGTATTTGCACTAATAAAACTGCTGAGTCTGGAAAGCTGAGCATTTTCCCGTGTGATTGCTGCTGTTTCATTTTCTGGTCATGGTGGGAACAGCCTTTCTGGTTCTTAATGGAATTAGTAAAACATCCAAACATTTCATAACTTTAATGGCTGTAGAAGTGGGAGAAACTCCAGCTGGTAGGAGTAGAAATGGCTCCTGGTTTTCCAAGTCAGTTTGCCCTTTGAGAGTTATTTAATTTTACTTTAGTAACCTGCTGTCTTCTCCCTGTTTAAGTCTTGACAGAAGAAAAGGAGAGAGGAGAGAAGCAGAGCTGCTAAGTCATCATCTTAAGAAGCATCCAAGAAATGAGTAGAGATAAGGCAAATTGCAACTTCTCAGTCTCCTGGGATGGGGCTCCACTCAATGTTGACCCGGACTGAATCTTCCCTTTGTGTTTTTCTGCAGCCAGTAAAGACAATCAGTCCCTTGGCCGAACTGGGGCTTGTTCCTGCCTCCTTTTCTCCATCTGTTGCCTCTTCCCTTGTTTTTCCTTGGCCACTTGCTCAGAGACCTCCAGCCTGAATAGAGGAGAGCCCATCCCCACCTACTTCCATTTGTTTATGGAGGGGAATATCCCCTTCTGTACATGCTTCACTTGGAAGTGAACACTCATTTTTAAAATTACCTGACACATGCACACAGTAAGCCTTCTTTCCTACAGGATGAGCACCTAGATCGACATGTGCCTGATTTGTTCTCTCCTGGCTTTGCACATGCATTAAATGCATCTATAAAAACATGTATCCACTGCACCTGTGTCCGTTCACACAGGGTGGATGAGTAAACCTCTAGTTGTTTGGATCATGGAAAGTTCAAATTTTATTTTCTATTTCTAAAAATACATTTCATAGGAACATTTTTGCACCCAATAAATAAACAGCTAATGAATCCATGGGCTAGCAAAAGGTGAAAAGTTGTAGTGACTAGACATTGAGCAGAATTAAGGAATGCTGTGCTCTGTGTTAGCTCTCACACTGAGTCATCTGCATCCTCTTTGGTAAATCACGCAGGGGACAGAAAGAAGATGCTTCTAATCACCTGTAAATGCAGTACGCTCCTCAATGCATCCACCTCCCACCTTCATGGCTCCTTCACGCTCTGTCTGCAAACAGCCAGTATGACAAAGTCTGTATTTTGGGCTCGCAAAATCCTGCGTGGGATTACTTTGATCCTGCCTGAGGCAATGCTTGCAGACACCCAGTGTGGGAGACAGGCATGTCTGGTCTCAGGGGCAGCTTTCAGCCACCTTTAACAGGCAAGTGCAAACACAGCCATTAAGTTTTTCCATTTGTAAACAGGAATAACACTTATCTCTTAAAAGTATTGTGACACTTTTTTGATAAGCGATTACTTGTTCTTGGTGTATCTCGCTCTGCAAATACCTCCGTGGAACATTTTTGAGAGGGGTGGGGATTGCTGTGCAGTATAACAGAGTGTGACCATGAGTAGCAGAAATGGAGCCTGAGTATTTGCAAAGTGCCTTGGGAGCCTGCGATGAAAGGCGAGATGCAAGTGCAAAGTATTATTATTCTAATGACGCCTGACTCTCGCTGAGCTGTGCCTTGTGGAAGTGTGTGAACTTTGGAGCATGCCCTGATGAATGTGAACCATGACAGCTCTCAGGAGATGCAGAGGATGCTGGCAACAGCTTAATCAATTATGACAGCAATGGTAAGATCTGTCCAGATTAGAGCACTTCAAAAACTACAAAGCCTCAGGCTTCTCTGTCTAGGTTTTTGCGAGAGTGGGACAATGAAGGATATGGATTGATTGGGGTCCTTTGAAATGTAGTCATACAAGCATCTGCTGGCTTAAATGCGAGACCAGCCAGATAGTGTTTTATCATCTAAAGATGCAGGCTGGTACAGAAGGCAGTGTTGTGAGTTCTACAGTTATGCCTGGCTGCGAATGGGCTAGATATGACGTTTCCCTTGGAGAAGGACGGGTTATCTCAAACTTGTTACTGTAAAACGAGACAGAGATGAAGGAAAACAAAAGGCAAACATCACACAGAGAAGATCTAGGGGAATGGGTAACTCTGCAGAAACATCTGATCAAAGGAGGACATTTTCTGTTAGGAATCAAATTATCCTCTTCCTTTCCAAGTCAAATGAGCCCATTTGAGGAACAGATAGGCAAGATAAAGCCTCTCAGCTAGAGTGATTTTTATCTCCCTCTCAAGTGTGTGTGCATGTGTGAATCTCAAATAAACACAGTGGCAGAACACAGAGAGTTACTTGACCACGATGAATTATGTGAATCTGCGTGTGTTTTTGCAAGAGAAACCAGCAAATTAAAACAGGTGAGGCTCGAAATTGCCAAATCAACAAATAGGAATAAACACATTACTATAGCAATAACATTTCCTGCATATTGTCCTCAGAAGCAAGTCACAGACTAGCTACCCAGCTGAATGGTGTGTTCAGATAAGTGAATATTTCAGGGTGTATTAAACTGACATTTGTAAGCCACTGGTCCTTTTAAAGGGCTTCACAGGTAGCTGCTCAAAGAGTCACCCAGAGATGGTACGGAGCTTCTCCGTTCACACTGGCTGGAGCGGCTGTGTGCAGGGAGGTGTCCTGTAGCTGGACAAGGATGAGCCAACCCACCGGAGTTCACTTGTCCCCTGTGCCCAATCCTGCCTTCTGTAACTCCTCTTGATAGCCACCGCCCCTCTCTACTGCTAGTGCATGGCCTGGTCTGGTTCTTAGCAATAGCAAACACAAATTAAGCATGCAGGAATGATCCCGAGACACGCAGTGTGTTGCCACTATTTGCCCAGTGGCCCGGCTGTGCCACTGACGTCTTCAGTGATGCATGACAGCTTTTTTGCACTGCGGTGATTCACTCTCTGCTGGTGTCACCTGCAGCATCGCTCTGTCACCGCCCAACGTACCAGAGATGGAGAGGGGGGGTCAAGTGTGCAGGTCTCATGCCTGACGTGTGAAGTCTGGCAGGTCTTAGGCAGCCTGGTGACAAGAGCGAGAGCTGGAAATGAACCTGTAGCTGTACAATTAAGCAAGCAAACAGGTCTGGACTTGTTCAGGAAGCAATGCTACTCCGATTCTTGAGGGAAGAGCAACTTTGCCAAAACACCTCTGCCCGCTCCCTCCATTCCAGGCTTAATGCCTCCTCTGAACTGAGAGGATCACAGCAGACCTGTGGTTTGACAGCCCTGTGTACATTGCAGGAGAGTTCATGCAACAAAGACATGCTAATTGCCTGCTACTGTACTGCGCTAGGGTGGATTAAGCATGGGATTAGCAGTGCAGTACTGGCTTCCAATGCTGCTTTGGAGGTTGGTGGCACGCCAGGTTACAGCTCTTCCTCCATGCATCCCAGTGGGACTCTGAGGAGCAACCGTTTGGGTTTGACTCTCACCGTGCAACCTAGGTGAAGTTGCAACGTTTCCATTTCTTTGGGAAACTGGGGATCGATAGTATTCACTCACTTCAATAAAGCACCTTGAGATCAGCCCATAAAGATGCTGGGGGAGTGGGGAGTGCCTTGCATTGCTGTGGGCTTGCATCCCACTGCCTGTTCCACGAAACCTAAGCCACAGCAGGTGAACACAGCATCAAATGTGGTTTCGTTGCCATTCTTCTCTAAAGCACTAACAGCCTTCCTTCATATATTGTTTGCAGTGACCTTCTGTGCGTTCTTCATGTACCAGCTTAGATAGGGCTGTTTTTTTTAATGAGCAGGGCCCCTGGTATGAACGTGGGTACCTAGAATGGTGCTGATGTTTGGTAGGTGATCAGACTGCGCCATTGTAGACCCTGATCCATGCACAATAAAGAGACATAAGTCAAAGTGATAGGCAGATGGCTGACTGCGAGTTCCTGACTTTGATGTTGCAACTCCTTCTCCCTCTTCACTGCATAGAGAAGCACAGTCTGGCAGCCCTAAATACCAGGCAATGAACCACCTACTTACTGACTGTAATAGGCAGCCAGAACACAGTCCACAGCCTTTTGGGGTCTATCCAGCATCTACTTGCCTGTCTGTAAGCACATATTTAGAAATAATAATTGACCCCTGATTCATACGGTCAATACTTTTACGTACCTATATTTTTATGATGAAAAAGGAAAAGCTTTTTTTTTTATGGGGTTTAATTTAAAAAGAGGAGAGTTTGACAATTGTTGGACTGGCGTTATGGGAATAAGAAAGGTATAATTCAAAAAAGTGGATAATCATGAAAGGGTTTTTTCCTTTTTCTTTTGTCTTCTTTTTTTTTTTTCTTTTTTCTCCTCATCCTTGCTGTTTTACAGCTAGACAGTCACTTTAAGAAAGTGAATTTTTCACTACTGTGAGAGAGGTTTTCATTGTTTATCCAAAGGCCAGCGGCCACCCAGTTGATTAGTGTAAAAGAGCAACTAGGTTTTCATTTCCACCATGAGTATAGACCCATCCTGAGGACCCAAGTGAAGCATCTTTTGCAAACTCTGCTCAGTCATTAATGAATTGCAGAGACCACTACTGCATGTGGTTTATCACTACTCTGGATGGCTGGAGGTCTTCTCTACAGACATGTGTCCGCAGAAAAGCCTAGGATCTCTTTCCTTACCATCTATTAAATCACAGCATTTTCTCTTTGTCCTAATATACTTGTTTGCTTCCTAGTTTGGGATCTGGCATCTTGAGTTTCTAAAGTTTTCTTAAAGTAGTTTCTACCATCATTACCTGAGCTGCACTCTGCCTTCCTTGCATCTGCAAAGAAATTAATAATCACCAAGTCTTGCTTCTTCCTGTCACCTTCCACAGTCATCAGAGAGGTTACACAGGTTGATGGCTCTTTTTCCTCTGCAATCATGCTTTCCTGGACAGGATTAAAAACGCAGTCAAAAGAAGCTGTTTGCTATTCCCTTCTGGCCCTTGCACACCATTTTCCTTCCCATTGATACCATGGAGTGAGAAATAAAGAAGAGAGCTCTAGAAACCACTGCTTGGTTTGCCTTCTCTCTTGCCCATTGATGGCCACATCATGCTGAGCTGAGAGGGAGTTATTGTGTTCTTCCCTCCTTCTGACTCATTTCGATCATTCCTTATGTGGTCTGTCTCTCACAGCCGTAATTGCAAGCCTAACTTTACACATGGTTCTGGATGGCTCTCCTGGCTTTGGGAAGATCGCTGGGTTTGGGTTCTCTGGGGAGGTGTGATGTTGTGGACACAGATTTATTAACTCTCATCTCAAAAATGACTGAGCCAAACCATCCTCTTGATGTTCATAAATCTGGTTATGAAGATGCCGTAACCTCCAGAAGAAGTTCAGACACCCCATTCTTGCCCAGCAGTATTGCAGTATGCTTTCTACCTTTTTTGCCCCCCAGATTCCCACCACTTCCACAAAAAGAAATAGTTCCACAAAGAAAAAGAGGCCTGCAGGAGGGTCAGCAAGATCTGAAGGGCCTTTTGAAGCCATTCTTGCCTTTATCAGCGTAAAAAATGTATCTTCATCAACATAAAAAGGTATCTATATTAGCTCAAAAGGATTTGAAACACCAGGTCTGACCTCCCAGAGCTGCAGTTGCAATGGAAATGGTGAGCTGAGGAAGAAATTCGGACTGGTTCAGGCAGGTCTGTGAGGTGAGAGGTGGCCTTTGTCTAAGAGCAATAAGTGCCTCCACAGACAAAACCTGTTGATTTAATTTTTTCTTTTTTTTTTTTTTTTTTCTTTCCTGGTGAGAACTTTGGAAGGTACTTTTTTTTTGTTAAAATTATTCGTGGGCTTTTATATACGGAGCTTTCATGAACAAGAAAGTTGTAATTTTTTTTTTTTTTCCAGCCAGTGGTATGCTCAGTTTTTCCACAAGAAAGAAGTGACCAAGAGAGATGACAAACCCCAGAAATTTTACTTTGTAAAAAAGCCCCAAATCTCTCTTTCTTTGTTGAAGACAAGAGCCACAAAAAGCAGAGAACAGCTTGACTGCAAGTTCCTAGGAAACAAAAAAATACCTTTATCCTGCCAAAGTCTACTGGGGAATCCGGCATCTTTCACCAGGCTGAGATTTATGAAGGGCATCAGAGTTAGTAGCCCACAAAGAGCACACAGAGGGACTGGCTTTAATGTACCTGCAGAGGCAAGGATTGAACTTTACTTTTATGATTAATCTAAAAGCCAGCGCTTCTGGTGGCTCTGTACCCTTCTGACACGATCTAGCCACATTTGTTTAGATCTGACTCAGATGTGTGACTATCTGCCACGAAATCATTGGCACCAGTTTTGCAGCACAAACCATGACTTACAGCTTCTAATTTTTCTTTTCTGGGCAAGATCCAGATTCAGAGCAGTTTAGCTTCCTGAAAACTGTCAGGGTTGGAGCTTAAAACAATCAGTCTGCTGGCTTAAGGGAATAAAACCTGGGCAACTCGTCACAAAGTCCATCCTCTGAGACAAAGGGTCACGAGTACACGCTAGATTCACTGTCCTGCTTCTCTGTACAAAGTAATAAGCAGGCAAGCTTAGGATGAGCATACGTTCAAGAAAAGGTTGTCCTCACTGGCGTATAAATAATTCCATATATAGACAAGCCCTAAGTAAGTAGTTTCTCTTTCCTCAACAAGCCTGTTAATTACCAGCATTTGTTTGAGTCTGAGGTATGTTAACAACATGAATGGGAAATCCCTAATATGTGACAGATTGATGCTGCGATATTCCAGAGGGCAAGTGAAGTTTTACTGTTTGAGTGGGATGTTCACTCATGGAGATCACAGCAGAGCTGGTTAATATTTTTTCACCCACTGAAGTCACCGCTGCAAAGCTTTTGCAGTGACGGGAGGAGGTCAGTTGCTCTCTTCTCTTGTTAATATTTGACTACATCACAGTCTATGAGTGACCTATTAATTGATTAGCTGCAAACTGCTGAAAAGCCAGGTTTTCATATGTGAGTGTAGAGAAAACAGGGAACCATATTGAGGTCAGGTCTTAAGGTTGTGCAGAGATCTACAGTGGCAGATTATCTACAGACAATTTCTAGGGGAACTCTGTAGGTTGCGCATTGTGATAATTATCAGTCTTAGAAAGATGCTGGTTAAAATCTGAAATTCCTGGAGTTGTGTCATTTTCTACCGCAATGCATAAAATGATATGCACTATTGCAGTTGTGCAATTTGGTTTTGGTAAAGATGAATACACATTTCTAATGATCCATACCTACGTTGTTAATTTTTTGGTCATTAGAAGATGAATCTGAATTATGAGGGAGACAGTGATGATTTTAACTGTGCTGATGCCATAGGATGAAACTTAATAATGTGTAGCATCTTGCACACTAACAATAGCTAAAATTTCTGCAAACAAATAATACATCAGATTGATTTACATATGGAGTAAATCAGACAACGTGATTATTCAAGCTAAATTGGTTAAAGTCTAACAGCCAAATCAAAGAGATGGAAATAGACACTAAAAGGAGGATACATTAAGGTGAAGAATCCAAAGACGTGAAAATATTGGAAGAAACTAATTCACTTAAACATGAATGTAAGGGAGAGATTTTTAACAATGTTGGTGGGACCTGGCAAGAGGCTGATGTCAGATGAAAGAAGGTGAGATAGTGATGCTCCACCAACCTTAGGGTAACAGCTGATGGGGTAAATCTGAGAAGAGTTTTTCACCTAAGAATAATAATTTTGAAAAACTAACAACATTTGGATGTGCATTTGAACTTGTGCCCTCTTTGTATTTTTAGCCAGGCACAGAACAGCAATTTTAATGTACTGAGACTTGATCAAGTGATTTGCAGCTCGTCTCTCCTGAAAGCAGCTCTGTCTCTGTGATGGAAAAGTGACATTTCAATAAGTCAGGGTTGTTCTTCAGGAGGTCTCTGCAAGGCTGGTGAGCAGGAAAGGTTTTCCATATATGGATAATCAAAGAAAGCCTAGGGAGCACTTCCAATAGATAGCTAAGAAAAGAGAGCGTACTCTTTACAGACTCACGTTTGCTCTTTGATCAAGCAGGGTCTCCTAAGTCAGCATATCAAAAAAAGGTTGAACATACAGGTGGAGACCCGACTGAAGCATGAAAGGTTTCAAAGGGAAAGGAAGGTCTATACCATTACAAGATTTTCCTTTCTCTTCTTCATGGGAACCTATTGATAGACAATCTTCTCAGTTATGGTCAGCAGCTGTTGTTCCAGCAGTTGGAATAAAAGATCTTTTTTCCATGCAAGGTGTTTGCATTTCTGTACAAACAAAGACAAAGAAAAACTTTATTTAAGAAAGGTGTGTGGGGGAATATCCTCCCTTGCTGAGAATGACCGGATAAGACAACCTGTGTATGAATCAAAAATATTTACCCAGGTCTCGTATGGGTGCCACTGAGGCTGGTGGGAGTTTTGCTGATTTGGGAGGAGAGAATCAGGTTTTCTGATGGCTCTCTGGAGTGGGACAGGCAGAACACAGTGGGACTGAGGTATTCCGGTAATGTCTTGCCTTGTTTTAACCAAGGGACTTGCATCATTCTGGGAATGGAGATGTTTAGTGAAGGGTGGAGTGTCTCAGATAAATAAGCAACTGAAACTTGGGATGTTCATCTATCCCTTATCTGAACGAGCCAGATCTCTTTGTTGTGCAAAATGGTGCTGGAAAGCTTTGGAGGATAAACTTCCTTCTGACATTTGATATTCCCTGCTTCTGCTTCAGCTGCAGGCACAAAATCAGCTTTGCACCAGTGTCCGCTATTTTCAGGTCTCTGGTTAGGTCTGTTATTTCATCTCCTTTTCCCCCAGATGCCAACTGCTACTGGCCGCAGGCTGTAGCTGCAGCTGCTGGTGGAACCAAATTCCTTCATATTCCCAGCACCTTCCCTTATACCCCTGAGTGGGATCACTGGCTTGTAAGTCAAGCAAATTTAAGAAAGATTGTCTCTGTGGAAACAAGGAACCTCATTTACAGGCAGACTTCTTATTATTAAGATGCTGGTGGAGGTGAAGTGGGATGAATTCCATTCTTTCTAGGAGCTGCTGCGTGGTTGTGAGACACTTTTTTTGTGTACTGCATGTTTCTACAAACTTCTTCTTTCCGCTAAACTAGTAAGAAAGTTATGCAGTTCAGCATAAGCTAATATATTTGTTTAGGCTAATCTCTGTTTTCCTCTGTAGGTATCAGTTGTAAAACTGATGTTCTGAGACAGGATTTTTATTGGTTTATGTTTCCCAGTTATTTAAGAGACAGGCCTGGATATGCAATCTTATTCTGAAGTTTGAAGTTAGGTTCTTTAGATATATAAATAACTGATTCAAAGGATCAATCAGTTCTCAAAGGATCAAATATGTGGATGAAAATTATTTGTGGAATAAATTTCCACCATTTGCAGAAGGGTCACTAGTGTCATTTTTCTTTGAAAATTCAGCTGCCCTTGCAAAAGTTTTCATTTTAAATGTCTAAAACCTGAACTTTTTTAGCAAGCATACTGTTGACAAAAATACTATGTTAGGATGAAAACTTTTTGTCTATTAGATTTTGCACTTTCTCATGAAAAGTCATGCTCTTTTGCAGAAGGGTGACTCCTTTTATAAAAACAGGTTGTTTATCTGAAAACATTTTTGTTTTAAAAAGGTTTGATGCACCCAAGGTCAAGATCTGCTGTAAGACCTAATCCTTTCTTTGTTCATGCTTGACTGCAGCAACTTGCTTCTGGGTTTCCAAAAGTAGCAAAAACTGCAGGGACACTTTTTATGGCTGTTTGGAGAGGGGTTTATTTATCTCTTTACGCTATCAAATGACTCAAAAAAATCACCATATGTCAGATTAGATCAGCTCAAAAATTACAGCCAGGAAGCTGCTGATAGTTTTTCTGGAGTTCCATGGAAGTTTACATAATTGTCATTGCATGTCATTGGGTTTAGCAGATGCAGGGGGATTCTGGTCTCCAATAAACAAAGATAATTGGTTAATAAACTGTATCTGTGGTGGCTGCAGTTTATTCTATGCACTGAGATCTGAGCACCCAGGTCTGGAGTCCTGCTGCTGAGATACAGTTTCCGCATTCAGTTAGTTTAAAGTCTGTATCTGGTCTGAAAAACTGTGGTGAGTCATTTGAAGACCCAAAATTGATCAGGTCACATGCACATGCTAGTAGGGTTAAAATTTCAGAGTAAGCCAAATTAAATCCATGGCAAAATTCCCTTTGGCTTTTAAATGACGTAGGGGTGGAAGGGTTGGGAAGGTTTGCTGAGTCAAGTCCCTCTGCTTATCATGAATTTCCATGACTGACTTGTCTGGATTTCATGATAATATCTCACAGCTTTTCTTATGTTGTAAAAAATTTCTTCTTCTGACAGCTGGAAAATCCTCATTCTCTATTAAGTGTCTTCACAGGCAGCTTGCTATGGCTGTTGAGTCAACAGTCATTCTGTAGCTTAAATAGTTCTTCCATGGCATTTATCATTATGGGATATTTAGATACAGCAACCCTATTCTGTGTCAGTCTTTGCCCTATGAAGCTAAACAGAACTTGTACATTTCGCTTCCTCTCATAAAACAGGCTTTGCATGTCCCTGATCAGTTCAGTAGCCTTCCTCTGCTCCTATTTCCCTCTGAATTCAGCTTTCTTGAAAAGGGATGACCAGAATCACACTCAGTGAGTTTTCTCAGGCTCTGTATGATGCGTTACCATTGCCCTCATCTGACAAGATCCTGTGCCTTTAAACATAAATTGTTAAGATGCCCGTGTCATGTCCAAGAGCTAATTTCAGGGGTGGATGCATCCCAGAGGCAGGCAGCCCCACCAAGAGGTCTCTGCCGCTTCCTCCCTAGGCAGGGCCTGGGATTATTTAGGCGAATGTCTTCATTTTATGACTTTTTGGAAGTGAGAGGCAGGATCTCGAAGGCCATGACCCTGGGAGAAAGGAGTGCCTTATCTCCTGCCCGTGACTGGCCCAGGGTGGTGCTGTTTACAAAACCCAGCTTTTATGGGGCTTTTGTGACATGACAGAGGGCAGGCAGGATAGTGGGTGCATATATTGCACCCTGTTGTTGTGGTCTCTCCAATGAAGAGCTGGACCCTGAAATAAATGACTCAGGCTCCAGTGAAGTCGACATAGCAAGGGCTATGAAGCTGGTGAGGGGTCTGGAGAGCAAACCTTACAAGGAATGACTGAGGGAGCTGGGGTTGTTTAGCCTGGAGAAGAGGAGGCTGAGGGGAGACCTCATCTCCCTCTACAACTCCCTGAAAGGAGGTTGTAGAGAGATGGGGGCTGAGCTCTTCTCCCTGGGGACAAGTGATAGGACAAGAGGAAACGGGTTCAAGTTATGTCAGGGCAGGTTTAGATTGGATATCAGGAAACATTTTTACACTGAAAGGGTTATTAAACATTGGAACAGGCTGCCCAGGGAGGGGGTGGATTCCCCATCGCTGGAGGTGTTTAAGAAAAGGGTAGATGAGGTGCTGAGGGACAGGGTTTAGAAGGGGTTTTTGTCAGGGTAGGTTAATGGTTGGACTTGATGATCTTAAAGGTCCCTTCCAGCCTCACCGATTCTATGATTCTATTTATTCCAATTAATGATCTAGCCCCTGGGCTTGAGGTTACCCCAGAGAAATAATGTATTTTTCTGGTGTCCTAGGGAGTCTGTCCTTCTTACATTGCTGTTAGTGCAGGGAGAGATGGCTGGGGATGGAGGGGGGATGACAGCAGAACTGCCATAGTTTGGGGATAACGTTTTTCCTGGAATTTTCATGTATTTTATGCCTAAAGAAGAATCCATAGTGTAATTTTAGAAATAAAAGTTTTTAATATTTTTATTTGTTTTATCTCTTCCCCCCCACACACCTTTCTCCTTGCCTCAGCTACCTATATTTGACAGTGAACAAGACTGTCATTAGGCTCCTTAGCTTGCTGTCTTGGTCTGCTGTGTCTTGGCTGGCTCAGGATATCCATGACCATGCTGGTTGTTGTACACCTGTAACAACCCACCGGTCCCTAATGACCCTGCTGAACCAGTATGTCCTTTGGAGTCTTCTGCTCCCGGGTCTGGCTGACGATGTTTGAAGGACAGGAAAATATGTTCTCAGTTCAGGTAAGCGGTACAACATGTTGGGATCTGTTGAAGAAAGCTTTTTATTTAGCACCCCCCCCCAAAAAAAAGCTATGCAGTTACAATGAAATTCTCTGCTGTACCCTTCATATCTCAACATTTTCTGAATTTTCAAAGGATATAAATAAAAAAAAAGTAATCTTCAAAGCGATCTCCGTGCAGTAGTTTTAGTACATTTAAGACATGCAGTAAAACATGCACCATGACCCACGAAGTGCATGGTTTAGATATATATATGCACCTGATGGAGTATATATTACATTGGTTATTGAAATATGCTTTTCTTTCACATAAATTTTAAAGAAAATAAAGCAATTTTTCAAAAGCTCATTTAAACAGCATCTGCAAATATATAAGTATATATAATTAAAATGCATATTCTTCACTGGAAAGGTTCTGCAGAGGAAGTGGAGGTAGCTGATGTAAACCGGTGCTCAGAAATCCCTTTTGAAAACACCTTCAATCACTGCAGAGTTAGAAAAGACATCCAGTTATTTATTATGCTGTGTTTGGGCCCATTCTTTTACTCCCTTATTCTGCTAGGTTTTCTAGTTATAGAAGATAGCTGTTGGGTGAATATCAAAACTAAGCAATGGATAATTTTCTTTTTTGGAAACAGAAGGTCTGCTAAAAACCTGGTCAGAATAGAATTGTTTAACAACTTGAATGAAACTTATGGAGTTATTTAAAAAAACAACAAAGATTTTCCTTTAAACACTGCAACATTTCTTTTTAGTAATTATCTGTTGCAAACATTTTGACTTTTCAGTTGAATGTGGCCTTTCAGTTTAGAAAATACCCTTGAGAAGAACTCTGAAAGGGGGAAGATAATGCCAAAAAATATTTCAGTTTAAACAAAGTCTTTCTGATTAATGCAAAGTAATTTTTTTTTCAGAGTGGTTTGTTGGGTTTTTTTTCCCTTTTGGATTGGTTGAAATGAGAATTCTTTTAGCCACTGATCTGGAAAAGGAAAAAAATGTCCAGGTTTAATGACTAACACTTCTTTGAGTAAAAATCTGGAAGATGAAGCTCCAATGTTTTCCTTATATTATTAAACATAATGTAGGCTCGTGTTACTCCCAAAGCAGTTTAGAAGATGTATAAAAATATTTAAGCAGTTCTAGTGAAAAATCAAAATTATGAATCCAGTAAGATGTAGATTTATTGTGTTTTATGTGTACATTAGTCTGTACCTTTACAATACCTCTAGATAAATGTGTGATGGTACAGAACCAGTGGATATATTTTATTCTGTTTTTTCATGGAGGAAATTTATACCTTAAAGCCTTAGGTTCAAGGTAATTTTTCCAAACATTTACAAATGGAAGGACTGTTTATTTTATTGAGTTGTTTCATGATCGTTTCTGATGTTTTCTGCAGGCTCCTGGAGGGTAGCCCTCCTTATTCCATAATGCTCCTTGTGATATGGTCCTCAACTGAAGTTGAGGTGGTTTCATCTTCCCTGGTTGTTTCTGCTGCTTGATGGTTTGATGAAATATGTGTAGAAAACAAACCATTGCCCCCGTGTTTCCAAGGGCCCATGTTCAGGCTCAGTCATAAGATTCCCCTTCCTCAGATCATGCTGTGGTGTGCACCCAATCCCAAACCACAGCTGGAGGGGGTAATGTAAAAAGAGACGAGCCATAAAATAGCATCCACTGCCCTGGGGAGGATCTGAAAGTTGGTTGGTGTTGATAATGGGGGGTCCAGGCAGCACCAACTGACTCCTCTTCCAGTGGGATGTGCCTGCACTGAGATGTTGGTAAAAGAGCCTGGTCTGTGCAAGAATGCACAGGGAACGCAGGACTCAAAGGTCATTTATTTGTTGGTTGCAAGGCCCCACTGTTCTCTTCTTGTCCTGATGTGAACTTCTGATTATTGTGTCGCATGTTTTGAAGCTTATTAACTTCTTCAGTCGCCCTGTGACAATATGGATGCAAGTATGTGGGTGTGAGCACCATTCCTGCAGCCAGGCTGGCTCAGACAACAAAGCAGTACCAGCATGAGAGATGTGGAGGTAGAGACATGTGTTTGAGAACACGTGGGTTGGTGTAACAGCATCTCACAGACCGGGCTGGGGAGGATATTTAAAGAGTTGCTATAACACAACAGCTTAGCTGAGGTGGGGGAAGGAGAGATTTTCCTATTCACACCCAAATATTTTTGCTTTGGGAGCTCTCTCATCTCCTAATCCTGCAGTGATGGCAGGGGAGGCAGCAAGAGGTGAAGTTTCCTCCCTGCCCCCCAAGACCAGGCACCAGCCAGAGGTGCACAGCATGGGGACATGTCTCCTCCACAGCCCCTTCCCCTGCCCCCAATTACTCCATCCCATCAGGGCTGCCCCAGCCTCTCTCATAGATATAAGAACAACTTGGCTTTAGCTTACAGCCCTGTGTGTGAAGACTGTGCAAAATCTGTGCAAAAGCAAGAGGAGGGCAGACTGTGTCTCTGAGGAAAACTTTGCTCTCTGCCATCCTCTCACTCTGCCTACGTGTGAGAGGTTTAGTGTAGTGTCAGCTAACACTGCCTGCAAACTTCACTCTCTGAGCTGTACCAGCTGGTACCCCAAAGGAGCAGCATAAACCTTCATTCCTCTTTCTGCTCACTTTTCTTGTAAAGCTTTTGCTTGTGAGATCAGAAACTCGGTGACCTTGGCAGGGAGGGTACTGGAAAATGGGTTTATTTGGAAGGTATGTCTCAAAAGCACTTTTCAGAGCTCAGATATCTTCCCCTGGGGATTAGAAAGTGAGCAATACTAAAATCAGTGTGTCAAGATGTCACCAGGCATGCACTGGAAGAAACTTTACACGGTGCGATGAGCATGTTGCAGTTGGGGCTCTGAGTTTAAAGAAATGTTCCGATTCAATCAATGTCCCTTCTGCCTGCTCCTCCATTCAGCAGGAAGCCTATTCCACTCCTTTTACTGCTGCCGTGCTCTTTACTGCTTCCCTCTCCACGGGTATCTATCATAGAACTGTTCTCGTCCTCCGCCTCCCATAGCTAACAAGAGCCTGTCACCAGACCGGTCTTTGATGACCCTCCATAGATCACCCAGAAGGAAATGGTTATTGAGTGGGTGGCAAACAACGTTTCACCTCTTCCCTGGAGCCAGAGTGCATCAATGCTTTCCAGCATTAGGCAGAAGCCTCCTGGAAGATATTTTTTACCTGCATTTCCTCACATGGAAGACTGATGTGCCGGTGCCGAGTCACAGGGCTTGAGGGACATAGCTGCAACTTCTTGCTAAGTTTTTGAACTCAGTGCCAGAGGAAGGCAGAAAAGAGACCTGGTGCCAAGGGCCAACATCGTCTGGCTGACAGGTTCTACTTTCCAAGCCAGAGTTGCTACTGAGATCAGGGGGAAAATGTCCTGCTGATGTCAAAGGTTTCTACCACCCCTCCCCACCTCTGCAAACACAAACCTAAGTTGAGACAGACTGTGGAAACAAGTTAGCCAGCACAACTGGAGGAAGGAAGCACAAATGCAGATGTTCAGTGGGAAAGAAATAGTTAGGATTAAATCCGAGCTGGTAATACATGCTGGTATAACCCCTGCTCCAGCATTTGATGGAAAAATCTGAATTTTCAGTCTGAAAGAAGAGAAACACAGAGCATTAAGATGAGACAAAACCTTTGTGTTTCCTTACAGGAGTAGACAGCAGACTACAGCCTGTATATCCTGATCCTTAGTGACATTTAGGTAGCTATCTTCTTTCATTCCCATTAGCACTCAAAAATAATTACACTTGAAGAGGTGGACTTCAATTGGCAGGTTGCAGAAGGACTCAAGATTCTACAGGGCTGGAAGGCACAACTCACCCTCATCAAGTGTGTTGGAGGATAGACCCAGAGTTCTGTCTACACACATCTTTCATGCATTTGGCTGGTTGAGGCTCAGCAAAGCTAGTTTGGCGGGACTGCTGAGCACCTCTACCTGGAGACATCCAAACAGACTCCACATGGATCCAGTCTAGAA
This sequence comes from Rhinoptilus africanus, assembly GCA_013400135.1. NCBI lineage: Eukaryota > Metazoa > Chordata > Aves > Charadriiformes > Glareolidae > Rhinoptilus > Rhinoptilus africanus. The sequence continues at coordinate 182,863 of VXBO01003721.1, read as the reverse complement.
GAAGCAGAGTACACATGTATGTGAGCAGCAGTCAGACTGGGTTGGTGTTACAGGAAATCTAACATAATTTCAAAGCAGTGAGATGGTATTCCATGTGCATTCGTTGTCATCTGGCTTGGCTTTTTCTTCCAGTTCTATTATTTTAAAATATTTATAGCAGCACTTCTAACTCACATCTTTAACCATGGGATACAGGCATGTGCAATATTTCTGGCTTTAAAATATCTGATGCACTAGCATAGCAGTTTCCTGATATTTACAGGATGTATTTGTCCCTGTTTTCAAAGGGACCCGTGACTGTGTTTCAGAGGGGAGGAAAAGCAAAAGTAAGCATAGGTAAGTTCTAATCCTACTGAGATCCTCCAATGTAGGAGTGTTTGCACTGACAGCAGCAAAGTTGGTGTGATTCTGGGTTGAAGACACACAACACTTTGTACCTGCCCATGCATTCATGTTTTAAGTGCTTTGCAGACATATTTTATTGACCTTGTGAGTTTTCTAACTGATGTGTAATCAAGCTCTGCCTTCAGTTGATACTGCGTGGTATATGATGCATACTACACTCTAAGGCATTAGACCCACATCCACTGAAGATTTTCTGCATCAGACCACTGTGGTTCGTGAATGGCCCTGGCAAACCAGGCCACAGCTCTCAGAACCACCATCTCCCTCTGGCTGATCTGTTGCAGCTCGTACCTAAGGTCTCGAGGTAAAGTGTGAAGGCTGACTCCAAAATGCTGTGTTACAAACTGCAGTGGCTGAGATGCTGATTGATGAGCAGTTGTGATGTCCCAGCTGTCTGGATGGTAAGGACAGCTGGCTGTGTCGCCTCGGCTGCCAGATAGTGTGAAGCCGCTCCCACTCATCAGTCAAAGCTTGAGGTCCTGCAGGAGAGCAGGTTCGTGGGTTTGACAGCCAACCTTCTCCTATGGTCTAACTGTACAGAAATCCTCAGCTTCTGTGTCCACCACCTCTGTCTGTATGTGAGAGTTTGCTTTCTCCCAGTTGTGTTGCACTTTTCATGCGGGCTTTGATTTCTGTTATCTATTTGGGCCAACCTGCTAAATGTACTGGGATGTGTGTGGATGTTGCTTGTGAATTTAAAACTACTTCTAGTGAGAGTACAGCGAATAAATCAAAATGACTGATTTATTTGATGAAGCTCCTTATTTTCTTTTCACAAATGGTCCATTAATAGAGTGCAAAATTCTCTGATGTGTCCATTAGAAAAAGTAATTTGCAAATTTATTTTGGAGAGTCATTCTTGACCTGCAGGGGACCATTCAGATTGTCATTTGTATTAGTATTGCAGTTATGATTTGCGAAGTAATATGTGTAACTCATCAACATATGTAACAAACTTAACTAATCAAAGCATTTGAATTCCAAGTGCTATAGGTGATTTCAGCCTAAGTCACTGGTGTGGTATTGGTCATCTGGTCGGGTGCTTCTTCTGAAGAAAGTGGGGCAGAGAAACTAATCCTTAAGTAACCGGTACTCGGTGTCTTCTTCATCCCCAAGCAAGGACCTGGCACCCTTGGCTTGGTGCCCATGAAGGGTGCGGGGTTACATACCACGGGCAGCAGCAAGCAGCAGCAACCTTTGCCTTTGTATCCCACACGTGAACAGAACTCAGCAGAAGATGGAAGAAATCAGAGGTGGGTTAGCTGCCTCTAGTCCTTGTTGGAAGAGCAAATGATGTCCTTCTCCATGCTTCTTCTGGAGGAAGTCTCTAATAGATCAACTCAAACACAACGCCGATTAAAAATCCTTAATATTTTCTTCCAGGGGTCAAGTCAGCAAAAGGATATAAGTCTCCCAGTAAGGGGAGGTAAGGATAACAAGTGTCTTCTGCACCAGCCAAGCTTGTGTGTGGTCAGGTACCATGATGGTTTACTTGCCTTATCAGAATAAAATTCACATTGCATCTACTGAAAATTTTCCCCTCCCTCCCTGAGTTCCTGTGGGAACATTGCAGGAATTTACTGAGTTTTGTGCATCAACCCACAGCTAGAGATAAGCACACTTCAAAATACAGGAAAACAGTCAAGTTACAAGTGCTGGTAAAATGTCAGGATTCCCAATTTCCTCTTCCTCAATTTCTAAAAGTTGGCATTTTTTTTTTTTTTCTCCAGTGAAGAATAAGTAGCATCACAAAGGCATTCTGTATCAAAAGGCTTTTCACTCTGCCTTGGCTTTTAGTCGGCTTCCGATTCAGATCTACTATTGATATCTCCTTTTGGCTAGTATTGGAAGCTCCCTGCAGTGTGCAATAAACATTCACTTCATATCACACATCTCACCCTGACAAGCAAATCCCTTGCATATCAATGTGGCCCTGTGAAGAGATTTTGCTTTTTTACATTCCTTCCACTCCCAGCTGTTAATTTGCACTGACTAGATAGCGGGGGGTCCCACTCTGCCCTAGAGACATGCTTGTGACTTCCACCGACTTTAATAAGATTTGCGTGAATATATACAGAGCCAGTCCCTCAGCAGAATCCAGACGAGCTGGCTGGAAATTTCAAAGTAGTCAAGGGCTTTTAAACATCCGGTTTCTCTTACCTTTAATGGGAATGAAGTGTTCAAATCTCAGATAATTGTTAAAAACCACTGAGTTCATAATAACTAACTAGGTCTAGTTTTATTGTCTCTTACATAAAACAAACCTACTGCCTGTAATCACCCTGCACAAGAAAAAAAAATGAGGGCAGGAGTTAGCCTTTCACTTACAGAGATTTTATTTGAAATGAGTTGCAAAACTTTCACGGGTTCAGTTACTGCAAGTGTGAATTACTTCTACATACATTTTGACAGACCTGCAGAGGACTGAAAACACCTTTTCCTGCCACTACTGTTTGTAGAAAATGATTTATGGCTGCTACTGATAACTACTATTTCAGATTAAATCTGAACTACTTTAGATTAAAAGTATAGGGGAGTACTAAAGCGTTCAGGAAACCTGTAAACGCAAATATTAGGTGTATGTATGGCATTCTGTGCCTGATTACCTTTATCCACTTCAGGCATAGTCAGCAGTTATTAAAACAGGAGAGCTTCATCAAGTTATTTTAATTCAGAGAATTCAGAGTGGAACTGTCAAAGGCCTCTAAACAGTGACATGTTCAACTCCCACAACTTTAAGAGAATATATGTGCAGGGAATGGGTTGGGATTTGAGAGTATTTTAGACCCTAATTCATTTCAGAAAGAGGAAAGCACTTACATGTTCTTTAAGAGTCCATTTTTCAAAGATATCATTTGGTGTCTTTGGTGCCTCAGCTCTAGTTTGGCCATCCCTCTAGAACAGCATGCTGCTTTTGATGGAGCTGATACACACAGGCAGTGCAAAAGAACATGATTAACTGTTTGTTTTTTAAATATTAACCAAGTCTTCACTTTTCCAATTAAAATCTATCAAATTAAGCAAATTGCATGGGGGATTGGAAAGAAAAAAACCCCCTTCGCTTAATTATTTAGCCAATATTTACTGGGTAGGAGTGTATTATTAACATAGCAAAGGAGGCTATTAATTACTATTCACAGCATTTCTAATAAAAAAGATGGCATCTGCTATTTCTGTAAAAGAAATATTGTCACTAATAACCCATCCTAAATTGTAAATATGGCATAATAAACTGGATGCGTCATTTCTCTGTTCTGTACAGACACATGCTACATGAGGGAGCTGAGATTTTTCTGGGCCTGTGTCAAAAAGCTTTTTGTTGGTGACCTTTAATCAATTGGTATCTGATTACGCAGAAGTCTTATTGTGTATTTGTATATTTATAATGTATTTTCCACCAGAAAACTCTGCTTTGGCATCACCTCCTTTTCACTTGTGTTGTGATAAGAGAGAGCAAAAATAGAAATGAAAAAAATCAACCTGACTGCTATTTCCTTTACTATGTTAAAAAGTTTTAATGTGTCATTTGTTGCAGAAAGACTCTAAATGTGTAATCTATTTATTGAGAGAGAGGGAAGTGGGATGGAAGATACACTGAGGTAAAGTCACTTGAACTGGTGTTGTTAAGGTCAGGCTTCAATTTTCTGCTTGGTTTTAGATGCTCCATGTGAACTTTGGTTAATCATCCACGACATGTGTGCCTGAAATTCACAGTGTGCCATGGAAGGAAAAGATGGATAAAAGGAACATTTTGAAATCTTTTAGACTACCTATCTATTTGTTGTTAGGATCATCTTAGCAAAACTACTTCTGGCAGATGTTTGTCAAATTAATTTTCTAATGTTGGATTTCTTTCTAAAATTAAAATGCATATATTTTATCCTAGCCTCAGCATACAAGAAGAGCTTATGCTTTTTGTCTCTCATGTACTTCAGGACTGTTTTCAGGTCTCCTCTCAGACATCCTATAGCCCAAGCAATCCCAGTTCTTTCCTCCTTTTCTCTACATTGTATTCTTGCTGCACAGTCCATCCTTCCCGAAGCTGGATGCGGTACTGCAGGGCTGAGCAAAGCAGGACGGGTATTTCACATGTCTTACAGGGGACATTTTTGTTTGTACACACCAATGACACATCAGTTTTGTTAACAGCAACGTAACATTGTTGGCTCACGATCAGTTTGTGATTCACAATAATTCCCATATTGTTTGCTTTGTCTCTCCAGCAGTTCCTTGTCCTGTATTTGAACAAATTTTTATTCTCACGTATGTGAATATGTTCCACTTGTTATTATATCTGCAGTTCAATTTTGAGCATGCCTTCTTAGCTTACTTATGAGAATATTATGTGAGATAGTATCAAAAGCCTCATTAAAGTCAAAATGTATGACATTTTCTTTTCCTCCTCTACCCGCAATATTGGTTACCCTGTTGTGGAGTGGAATTAGATTGGTTTGACATGATTTGTTCTTGACAATGTTAGCTGTTACTCCTCTCTTTGTTACCGTCTAGGTGCTTACAAGTAATTAGATTATTTGTTCCAGTGTTTTTCCAAAAGTCAAGTTAGACCGTCAGACTGATAATTCCCTGGCTCCTTCATGACTCCTTCATACAGATAGGTGGTCTGCTGGCTCTTCAGTCTTCTGACCCTACTCCTCTTGAATGAGTTCTTTAAGAGATTTACTAATGCCTGTGAGATTGTTTCTGCCTGTTCTGTAAGTACCTTGGGATAAATGTCCCACTGAATGGGAAACACCTACCTTATCTAAGTATTCTCGAATCTGATCTTCCCTTGTTGTAACCTGAGTTATTGCCCCTGGGTTGTATCAACCGTCTAGTCATGGTTGACCTTTCCTGTGAAGGTTGAAATAGAGAAGACACTAAACATTTTATTTTTCTGGGACTGGCAGGAACTTTTCTCTCCTTTTAGCAGTGAACCACTGTTTTTCCTTGGAGTTCTTTTTACTGCAAATGTGCTTACAGAAAGCTTGTTTCTTCCTCTGCGAATTTCCTCTCTTTTTGTACCTTCGCCTTTCTGAATTTTTCCCCACATATTTATGCTATTCATTCGTACTTGTCTTTAGTATTTCAATGTAGTTTTCACTTCCTGTACATTTTATTTAGCTCCAGGTCATTGAAGAGCCCATGGTTTAGCCAAATTGTTTTCTGATTACACTTCCTATCCTTCCTTCATGTTGGCATGGCTTCTGATTGTATCCTCACTGTCATTTCTTTAAAGAATTGCCAAGTCTTCTGAACTCCTTTGTCACTTCAACTTGTTTCCGAGGAGATCTCACCCACCAATTTACAGTGTTTATTGAAGTCTGGCCTCTTGAAATACATTGCTTTTAGTTTTCTGTTTTCCCTTCTTCCTTTGCTAAAGATAGTGAATTAAGTCATTTCGTGGTAATTATGACTCAAGTTTTACCATCCATGAACTGGGATAACATCTGTTCAAACTTTTCATTTTCTTTTCTTTTTTTGTTTCTTTTTCCTACAAAATGCAAAACAATGCAAGAGTATTCCAGGATTAGCTGATTCTTCTAAAGACATCCTTGCTTGTATGCCCTGTAGTCCAGGCTTCCCCAGGGGCCAGAGGTACCTTTCCCTTCCTACGGTGCTGTGTGTCTATCTTGGACAGATAGCACTGATAACTCCCTGCTCTGCCATTCTGCTTTAATATCTCAGCATCTCTACGTTGTCAGCTTCCTAATTGGCTGCTGTTAAACATGTTGAAGAGCACAGGCAGTTGTATGGACAAATACATCCAAATAGTAATATAAGTACTGGCACAGACAGAAGCAATAGTAATATTCTAATATTTTATATATATTGTGGGGCCTAATGCCAAATTAGAACAAGACCCAAGTGCACAGCAATGTATGTGTGGATTTCCCCTAAATTTGTGCTCTAGATACCATGTGAAAAAATGTGGATTTGCAGGTCAGAAAACAGCTGTGGTACAGTCCAGCCAGCACCTCAGCATGGACATTCAGGGGACCATGTGGGGCCTATACATACTTGAGACCAGACAGAACGTTATATTCTCTCCACTATTCAGGGAGGAGCCAACACTGCCTACAGGAATGTAAAGAATTTCCAGATATGGATACCTGATTGCAACCCTTCAATTAACTCCAACTGGAAAGAGCAATAAATGTAGGTCACTTGGTCATCCACTCTACATTCATCTAAGCATTGTTTGGGAGCGGAGAATATTTAGGAATTATCTGCAATATTGTTCTTTTGATGTCTTCGCTTGTGCTAAAATATATACAATTGCACACGGATATAAAAATTAGCAGGATTGATTAGTAGGTAACTCTGGTGACAAGTACCATGTCTGAGTACCGGTGCAGTGAGAAAGAGAGCATATGATGTTGGCGACAGAAAATGGTCAGAGTCAGACCTGCAGTCCTGTACTGATTTATTTGTTTGAGTGAGTGCTGTTGGCACTGTATCGTGAATGGTAGCTGCTGAATCCAGATAGGTGTGACATAATTGCAGCTAACTAGAGTTTGCTGAAAATTGCCTGACAAATTAGGTTTCCACTGGGAAATGTCAAGTTCCTAATATTCATTTATTAGGGTAAACATTTAAAAGAAAAAAAAAGGTTTATCAGAGAAAGTGTCTCTGGTTCAGGATAATATTTTAGGAGCTAAAGGAAGGCAAGGGTGGGATACAGGTTGAAGGGTGATCTTCCCCAGAAAAATCATTAGCTCAGTAGGGGTGTAGGTGTTTAAGACTGAGATTTCAAATCCTAGCTACCCTGAATTAAGTCTTTCTGCCTTTCCACTTACAATTGTTTCCCTTTGTGTAAAGAAACAATATATTAGATCGAGAATTTTAACCTGGGTTTTCCTTATTCATGGTTGTAGTGGAGTCCCTGGATTATAGAGACAATTCACTACTGAAACATGTAATTTCCTTTTCTTCTCTATGCCAACCGTTTGTTAACATCCTTGCGCTGGAGAATCCCACCTCCGCTGATCCATGAGAGAAAGGGAATGAGTCAATGCAAAGTCAGAAAACTGACTTAATTATTGCAATTGTATTATTACAGTTATTAATTGAATGAATTCTTGCACCTTCAACAGAGAAGATTGAACAAAACTCATCCAGAAGTGTTTTGAAAGAAGTAAAAATGGTGTTAAAATTCTTATTTCTGCTCATAGTGTTGTCTGAGGATGGTTCCTCTGGATTTTTGTATAGTACTCTTAAAAGGACTTCAATTCACCTGAAGTACAAATATGGAGAGAAATAAAGAGAAGGAACTGAAATCACTAACATTTCTGCAGGAGAGGAAAACTAATTCCTACCACACTCTACAACCAACCTCTTGAGAAATGCACGAAGGAATTGACACTGGTAAATAGAGAAAAATGAAAATGAACCCAGACTTTTATCATCTGAATGCAGTGTTGCCTCAGATGCCAGAATTAGGAGATTTCTGTTTCAGAAACTGCAGGAACATTAGTCTGTAGATTAGAGCTAAAATTCTTTGTGAAATAGCAAGCCAGACACAATGTATATGGGTAGCTTTTCACTGCCTTGCTCCAGAAGATGTCTTGAATATTACACAAAACACAATGTGACTCCAATACAAATGTTTTCTATTTAGCAACAGCTACTGAGGGATCATAGAAAAACCACTGCTGCACTCCTGGCGGTGTCTGATTCAAGTTTATGATGTCATTCATTCATTAAATGCAATCTGAGGTATTTTGTGCAGCCATTGTGTGTCAGAAAATTAAATGATCACTTCTCTTGACAGCTTGTGCTATCAAGAATGCATTTCCCCCCCCATCGTTTCTATAAGTAATGGAGCAGCAACATAAAGAGTGTGATTTGGCAACAATGATTCTCAGAATAAATCTTAAACATGTAAGGTTTACTCTTGTCATGTACCTATTCTTATTCTATCATCTGGATGGACTAAATCACATACATACATTCTGAAACCATCCAGTGCTGAGACTTACTTATTGTATAGATGTGTCAGTGATGACTCTGATGATTTTCACCTTGTAAATGATTTTGAAAGTTTAACACTGATGAGGTATTGGCTGTTGTCTTGCACAACTCTTAGAATGAAATTGTATCCCGTTACATACTGTGAAGTGAAACAGATTCTGATATTCTAATGTTGGGAACTGAGATGAGAAACGGCAGAGATATCTCTGAGATGATTTCCAGGTTATGAGCTCTGGCTACCTTCTGGTTTGGAAAACAAAACAAAATCAATGTTGTCTGCATAGGTAACTCCTAACCAAATTCCAGATGGATTGAAAAAATAGAAATGGATTTCTTTAGGTTTTGGCTTATTAAAAATTTATATTATCAATTATGACATTAAAAAACTTAGAAACAAAAACTTTTCAAGTACCGTGAAGCTTATCTATATTATTTTTTTCCTCTTCTGAAAACCAGATGTCAAAATTTTATGTAATTTTTTGCAGTATTTTGGTTGTTGCGGAACTAATTATTTTTGGCAAAGGTGAAGCTCAAAATTGAAGTAAAGCCACATTACGGTCATTATTTATGTACAACCTGGTCCTTGAGGTTGCTGCCTGAATTGAATTTTTTATGTTTTAGAATATTCTTAGAACACGTAAGTTCTAAGAATAAGTCTCCTAATACTTTGCAGTTGAAATAAGCAGCTTAAAGTGCATCGGTAAAAGGACAGAATCATCTAAGCTCCATGATTTTACCTTGACTACTATATTCTTTTTTTATGCCTCCCTCTTCAATAGCTGGCTAGTTTATGTTGCTAGAGAGTATGTAGGTGGAAACAAGCGGAAATATAGCAAATTTTTTTTGTGAGAGTGGTTTAAAGCATTTCTGAAATGTGCTCTGACACTGTTCCAGAGCATTTTCTACCCTTGCAATGACAAAAATGTGAAGGGGAATTTCGAGCTTCCTATAACTCCTTTAACAACTTTGACCAAGTCCCCTCTACTGACTTGGCATTCTTAGTATTAGTACAGCTGGTTATTGATTTTTTTGGTCTTAGCAGATGTTATAAGACACATTTTTTCTCTCTGTTTCATGGACTAATGTGTAATCATCTTCTGAGCTGAAACTGAAGTGAAATACCACACCCAATCCTCTTCTTAATGATGAATAATTTGAGATTGAAGATTGAATTTGAATAGAAAGTTGCAATACGGAGTCATCTCTCAGTTGTTGGTTGGAATTGCAGTCTAGTGTCATAGGAACAGTTTTCTACATCAAGGTAGAGTTAAAAAAAAAGGTATTTCCTGGAAAGCAGAGCTAATGAAGTCACCATAAACAAAAGAGCTTCAAATGTGCTATGACTTGTTAAGATCATCTCTGGAAACTTAGTGAGTTTCTTACTGTTTGTTTACTCCACCATGTTTAACATGCTTTCACCACTGACAACTCCAAATGCTCCACAGGTGTCACAGGTTCTAGTGATAGCCACATACACATCATATTCCCCCTTTTCCCTCTTTCGAAGCTGACATACCTTAACCACTCTGAGGGGCTGAGGAAAACCTCTGCCTCACTTAACTACAGCCGTCCCAAGACTGCAGGTATATTATATCATTATTTTATTAGCTCCACATGAACCACCAAGATGACATAAATCTGCTATATGAATACCAAATGGGCTTCAGCTGAAGCATATGTTTATGCATTGTAAATGACGTGTATTTACAGATGCGTCTCATGCAATTATGTGTGTCAGGCTGGTGAAATGTGGCTGACACTGGAAGTCTTGATGACGTAACCAAGATGAGGTCAGTAAAAATGCATGCAGTTTATATGCCACTGGAGGCCTCCTATAGAAGTGCAAACAGGTGGGAGTTATTTTTATTACAGTTTTGATCAGCTTTGGATGGAGTAAACATGCTAGATTTAAAATAACTCAGTGATCTATGCACTATGGGCTTGACTGGTTATTGCTAGTCATTTCAGTGGAACAGCTAAGTAAATTAATGGATACTCTGGGGTGGGATTCATCTAAGTGAATACGCGTTTTGAGAATAAAGGCATCTAAAACTAAGTAGCTCACCTCACTCTCCGTTTGTAGCCAGAGGAGAGTCAGAGTCTGCTAGTGTAATACTGCATTAATTTTAGTCAAAAGTGGAAGTTTCCTTTCAGTGTGAAGTGTTTCTGCCAAATACCATTGGCTCCATCGATTAGGTCTCCATTGGCTACAATAGACATGGAGACAGCTGTCTCAGATGTAGATGTTTACACCTTAGGGACCTTGAGAGAGATATCCCAGGCCTTGGGTAAGTGGGGCTGAGTCTAGATTCAGGTCAAGTTTTTTGGTTGAATCGGATTTAATCTGGCTCACTGTGCACTCTCTTTCAAGCAGCTATGGATGAATTTGACCACTCACTTTGACCTCACTAAGAGACTTAGCACGTTTTGAAAAGAAAAACGTTTCAGGAGGGCAGAGGAAGCCATGGATAAGAGAATAAGATGAAGAGTGGTCATGGAGTCCATTTCATGGACTTGGCAGCGACAGTGTCTGGTTTTGGTGCTGATAGTAAGCTGGCACATCATCTGAATGTGTGTCTATAGATTGCTGACCCTCATTTTGCCCTTTTGAAGGAAGTGACTTTTACTTTGATGGTTAGGGCAAAACAGGAATAACCAGCGATACTACCTGACCTCTTGCTGCAGGCTACTACAAGAGTTACTGAAGGCGATTATCTACTAATTACAGCTGTCCCCACGGGTTTTCTTGTCAAAAATGGCAATGGTGATGGAAACTGCTTTTGTGGGTTTGGGTTCTGGGATGCTGATTTTTTTCAATAAGCTACTCAACTGGCTGCTGTCGTGCTCAGTTGATACCATAGCAGTGAGAGAGAATCCCATTTAAAGAGCAGAGTCAGCTCCAGATTCCCCCTTTTTTTTTGTGTCAATCAGTGTCAAACCACGGAGCACTGCATGAGATTGAGACTATTCCTCGTCCAACTCACTGCCTAACCATGGTTGCAGGGAAAAAGCTGAATATAGCCTTGGTGATGAATATAGCCTTGGTGAGAAAGAGAGAAGTAGGGGATTTCCTTGCTTACTGCAGTGGGGTTGGACTAGATGACCTTTAAAGGTCCCTTCCAACACAGCACATTCTATGAGTCTATGATTTGGGTGGTTTTCCGATGGACCTGTAACACAGGAGTGTTTTCATGGTATATATTGGTGGGTTAAGCAACTCTTATGAGAGGCCTGGGGTAAACAAGGAATGAGGAACCTACTTATTAACCATTGCTCACAGTGACACAAACAGGGGAAAGGAAAGGCAAAGTATGTATAAATAAATATCATTTCAGCATTGGGTTCATAATGCTAAGCATCTGGGTTATGGTGGCAGATTTGTATCAGATTGCACAGGGATGATACATTTGAATGTGACAGAAACAAAGCCTGACTGCTTGTCTTGGAGATGGTGAGATGCAAGGGTTGATGCCTATTTTTTCTTACAAACTGTCAACCTTTTATTAGTGTGGCATGAGACAGTTATACCAAACTTTAGTGCACCAAGTTGCGCTTTCTTTCAGAGCTCAAGCATGTATTTTCATCTGGTTTCACAGAGATGCATCTCTCTTTACTGAAATGCATTAAAAAGTCTAGACAGGAGGCATAAGCCTGGTTCTGCCACCTCTGCCTGCCCTGCAAGGTGGTTGGGTCAGCATGCCCGAGAGTTACATTACACCAGGCTTGTCACATCACAGAGTGGTGGAAGGATTTCTAAGCGTTACATCTCTTCCCAGTGATCTGCTCCAGAGTAGATCTTATTGACATATTATGGACTAATCCAAGACGAGCCGTCAGTGCTGCACTATTTGTTACCATAAGGTGGATACTACCTCTGTGCAAGGAAACATCTGTGCACCACCTCAACTGCCAGACTAAGCCAACACCATTGAGTTACCTAATCTGAACTCCTTTCACTGAAAGAGATTTTCCGTAATCGCAGATGAGGCTGTAATTGAGTCCTCATGCCCCTGCCTACAGAAGGTGCCCTACTTTTGGATATGAGCCTCAGGCTGTCTCAAACCTCTCCTGAGACTGCTTAACACAGCACCCAAACAAGAGCCATCAGATGGGAACTGTGTTCAGTAACCTGGCTTGCATTTCAACCCAGCATCTAGGAGTGAAAGGCTTTGTTACTCCAACATCCAGTCCTTCACCATTCACATTTACTTACGTCAGGGAGGAGATGAATGTTTATCCATTGGAGAAATAGTCCTTGTGCTTCTCTTCACTCTCTTGGGTTTTTCCCCCTGTTTGCATAGCTTCCTCTCTTCGAATAATGAACACATCTGAAGCAGGTTTCTCAGAGGATGGTTTATCTTGTTATTAATGATGTGGAGCACTTCAGGACCCTTAGGACCTCTGCATTGTTGCTTTAATAAACATATTTCAAAATGATGAGGCCACTGGTACCCTTTCTGTGCTTTTATGGTACAATGATCTTAAAGTAGCACAGTGCATTTTATTTATTAGCCAGCCCATTAATCACACAGGTATCAGTTGGCTTCAGGGAAATTTTTAATTAGAGATATTTAAGGTTGAGAGAAAGTGCTTCTGTGACAGACAATGAGAGCAAGCAGAAGCAGGAGGCAGGCTATCTTTCTGACTCTGTGATTAATACAGGATTTAAATAAAATATTCATGAAAGGAAATTGAAGTTATAGCCAAATCCAAACATTAAACCTCCTTTAAAACTCAAATCTAAATTCTTTGGAGATTCATTCTTCTCTGTATTCATTAGTGGGGAATGAATCTGATGAACATGAGAGAAAAAGGAATTTGTTCCCTAATGTAATAATTTAGAAACATTTTTAAATGCTTCTACTAAATCTTCTTGAACCACAAATTAATGCCATTGATAAAATCCATATCTCTATTTGAAACGGCTCACAAGTCACTGGGACAGGTACAAAGGAAAGATTAGGGATGGAACTTGGGACATCCCTGGCAGCACACTGCCATGTGTATGAGAGAAAGAAAAGATCATGTGGAGGGCAACTGCATCCTTCTAGCAGTGTTGAATTGGTGCTGGTTAATACTTAAAGCCTGCATTGTCACATGAAAAATGAATGGTACTGGCTGTGCAAACATCTCCCTTGTTAGATAATTAATCAGGTGTACTTTGTTTTGATATAGCACCTCTCTGGTGTGCTCACAGGCATCTCCTGAAATAGCCCTGTAAAATGGATTGTTAAAAAAGGACAAAAAAAAAAAGGCAAACAACCCCCGTAGCAAGTATTGCATGTGACTCAGTCTGTCTGCACAAACAGTAAAATGGAACATTAAATTCTCCTACTCACACAGAGCAAAATTTTCAGGCGTGAATGCCCACATTTAACCATTTAAATATGTAGGGAAATTAATTTTTCCAAGTTGTTGAGCTCCTTCAGCTTCATTTCTCTGTTCCCCTTACCGTTCTTGTGTAAGGCAGCTGTTCTCCCTAAACACGGAGCATCCAAAGTCCTTTGGCCCTTTGTGGCTACAAACTTCAGAGATCTCACTGGGGTAGTTCTGTATCCCTAGTGCAGAAAGGAAAGCTGCGAACTGGTCACTTCTTACAACATGGGTGATGCTGTCTCTTAACATGAGTCAAGCTACTCCTGACTAGAGACAGAAAGAGATCAGGAGCCTCCAAAGCTGTCACAAGCAGGTGTGTGACAAGGTGTAGCAGCAGCCAAGAAAGAACCAGCACGGTCCTGCCTACAAAGGCACTTGGACCAAGAAGTGGGCTTGTATCCCCTTCCTGCTGGCTTGTAGAGGCACAGGGAAAGCTACTGCTGTCTGTTCTCACTGGTTGTGTTACACAGTGGTGGCCTTGTTGGGAAACTGTGGTCCATACACTCACCAACTTTCTCAGCTTTGAAAGAATCTGTATGAGATTCCCAAATGAGAAAAAAAATCTCGTGGGGTTTTTCTGTATTTTCATTGAAGGAGACATCTAGGTGCACGGAGGGAGCTCATAGAGGCTTACAAGTCACCTAAATCCTTCAAATACTGTTGCACAGAACCTCATTAATGCAACCCAGGGCTCCAGGAAAGTCCACAGCTAATTCCTTCTTCAAGCCCAAGCGTTTCTTGTGCATTCTACTTTACTTTGTGTGTAAATTCGACTAGTCCTATTCCCTTAATTGCTCAAACTTTTTTTCCCATTTTACTCTGTCTGCAAACAGGCAAGGGACTTCTTTAGTGATAAGAGATTTCAGACTTTATCATCCTTTTACCTTCTATGTGCACACATATAGAAACACAAAGTGCTTTAGTATTATTTTTGTTCACAAGATCAACAGTTGTAGAATTAAAAGCAGATGTTCACACCTCCCAGGAGTATAATTTTAGATGCCTCCTGATTTTGGCAGCCAGCATTTTTTCAATTACAGCTTCATTAATTTTCTTCTTGAGCATAATGGCTACAAATACAATGACTGAGAGGTTTTCTTTAGACAAAAAAAGGCTCAGATTCTGAATCTATTACTTGATACCAGGAGTCAGATTTGATGCACTGTGTCTTTAGTTCAATTGCCTTTGAACAGGGTGAACATGGGATGTACTGCTGTCCAAGAGCATAGACTGAGAGTCCTTCTATATGACCAATTAAATAAAGGTAATATTGCATTCTCCTAAAGCTATATGGACTATTTCTAATTCTTAGTTCTCTTGGAGCAACAAGACCAACATGTGGAGTTGCTATTTAAAATCTCTTCTACTAAAGCCATTATTCATGGAATAAGCTGTTAAATTTGGTAACAAGCCCATACGAAATGTCATGTCTATCACTGTAGAGTTCTAATTAACACTAAGGCTTATTAGCCTAAGTTGCTTTAGAATTTGAATAAGGGCAAAGCTATTCATAGGGCTATATGAAACCTATGCCGCTTACTAGCTTTAAAAACTATTTTTTTGACCTAATCAGAAGAAAAATCCATCACTCTTCTATGTGCAACTCAAGCTTCATGCATTCTTTTTATAAAATTCTTGTTAGCAAAGATTTTAAGTTAGAGATTTTTCATCACTCGCAGACAAATTAGGGAGTTGGAAAGAAGGTGCCATTGTAAGAGAATAGAAGTAAGACCTGTGCCGGTATCACAGGGACAAATGAGAGTGTTATTAAATAGCTGATAGCTCATTTTTCCCCTAAAGAACAGCCCACCCCCTTCCCCCCTGCAATAGGTGAAATTCAGAAATCACTTTCTCCACTATTGGAATGAATGTGTCACATTGAAACATATTTCCCCCTGTTCTAATTTCTCACAGGCCATTTGGCAATCCATCTTTTCAGGCCATGTTGTGCAGGTGTATGATTGTATTTGAAATTCCTGCACCCATTAATCACTGCTCTGTGACCTGCTTTGCTCCGTACTTACTAAGCTCCTTTCCTTCAGTTCTGGGCTGCCAGTGCTGTGTAAACTGTTTACTTTTCTGGTGCAGCATTTGCTCAGCATTTTGGCAAGTTCCAACAAAATGTTCCCAATTGACTTTTGGCCAACAAATGCAATAGCCTTTTCTTACATGGAATTTGATGCCTACATATGTTTTATGCAGCTCTTTTAACTCTGTTATCACCTGCTCTCACCTTGCCTCTGTTGTGACTGTAGAATGGAAACAATTGTCAAACAGGCCTGAACACTGTTTCCAGCTCCTGCATTTTTTTTGTGCTTTCCACCATATATCTTTTAGTTCTCAGGAGGCTCACTTAACTCTTGTATTCCTTACAGTCAGACAAAGGAACATGTTGTTTTCATGGAAGAATAAGGAAAAAAAGTGCAAACCAGAGATGGGAAAACAGCAGAATTAAAATTTCCATGACATTTTGTACAAACAATAGAATAGATCTGATGCTTTAAATATTTGCATTCCAATAGGCACCCAGCCTCGTGTGAGGTTGTGCTGGAAGTACACTGAGCAGGAGCATCTTTAGCATAAACAATAACTGTCTGAAGACAGAAGAAAGTTGGAAAGAAAGGGAATATCAGAAAATGAGATTTATTTGACTAAACTTAAGCTATTTAGGAACTATAATCACTGGAAAGTGGTAGGACAGCAGCCAGCACACTCCATCTATTTTACACACCTATCCTGTGTAGGGCAGACCAGAGGGTACTTAGTACTCTCAGCAGATTACAAATTAAGTCGCTATACTTAACTTTGACTAGACAATGAGCTTTTAAATGGCTCAAAAAACCCAATGAATTTTAAAATGGCTTCAACGAAGTGGGACAAGTCCTGCCTGAAATTGTCCAGTTCAAAGAAACAAGGTAAGTCCACACCCCAGCTAAGAGCGAAGCCCATGTCTAGTTCAATGCCTGGTCCATCCTGCCCCTGTTGGCCTGAATTGTTTGAGTTTGCCCATCTGGGATGGAGCTAGCCAAAGCCCACTGTCACAAAAACCTGCTGGCACTTCCATTTCCCACCATTGCCAGAAATGCCTAAAGAACAGCCCATCTGCCGATTTCATGTTCTGTTCTATATTTAGCCATTTTTACCCTTTTATATTTGTGTGTTGTATAGTTTTTGGCTCTTCTGCTTTACGTCTTAGCCAGAATAAGCCTTAAAAAAAATATCAAAAAGCCTGAAGCCCCAAACCCGTTGTGCAAGTATTATAGAATGTTAAACAAGGCTTAACCCTGTTTAGAAGAAAAGGACTTCAAGAGTATTCTTATGGGTAGTGTGTTTATTGTTGTTATTCTGTGCTGGTTGCTCATCTACCCTGATAGAACATAAAACACGTTTTCTGCTCTGTGTGCTGGTAGATATCTCAATGCTTCATCTTCAGGACAAGAGGTAACAGGCACAAACTTGAACATTGGAAGTTCCATCTAAACATGGGGAGGAACTTCTTTACCTTGAGGGTGGCAGAGCACTGGAATGGGCTGCCCAGAGAGGTGGTGGAGTCTCCATCTCTGGAGATATTCCAAACCTGCCTAGACGTGTTCCTGTGCAACCTGCTCTAGGTGACCCTGTTTTGGCAAGTGGGTTGGACTAGACGATCTCCAGAGGGCCCTTCCAATTCTTATCATTCTGTGATTCTGTGGTTCCGGGATCTTCACACAGTAGAATATAACTGGGTCACTTGAGGACAGAGTGTGGGTGGTGCTTGACAGCTTTTCTGAACAAATCGGAATGCCTCTGCTGTCCCCAGTGCCTAGTTAGCTCTTTGCTTTCCAAGTTCTCAGTGCTGAAAGAGTGCAAAGTTAGATCCTCTTCCAGCAAAAAAACAGAGGTATGTGTAAGTTTGATGTACTTATCTGACTTCTGACTTCCTAATGCTCTAACTCTTAAAAATCCTTCACCCCTACTCTATCACTGTACAAGGAAGTGCAAAATAAATAGAACTTCTATCTTGAGAAGACAGCAGATAATCCATGAGACCACAGATGACAGAGATGTTTCCAGCCTGCTTCTGCCTACACCACTTTTTGAAGCCTTGATATTTAATTTGCATTCATTTAGGCTCCCTTGTGCATTGATGGAGTAGGTGTTAGCAGGCCTACAGGAGATTGAGCGGTGATACAAAGATTCAGGTCAGAAGAAGGGAATATAATTTTCTCCACTTTCACAGCAGTCCTGAGTCTGGCACCTGGTGAGTTTGTCAGATGCTGTTGCTATCTTATCCTATTGAAAGCCACACAAGGCATCACTCTTTGAGAGATTAATTTTTGTCCATCTCTGTCTTAGTAGGAGTATTGGTGTCAATCACAATGTCTTGGCCGCTTTCCATATCTCATAGACCTACCTGAATGCCACATACTAGTATAATAGGTATTTACTTCTTTACTTCCTATCTTTCTACTGTTATGCAGGTTTCTTTATATAATTTAGTGATAGGTACATTTCACTACTGTGATTTTTTCCAGTGGTTGGAGCTTCTTAACTCACTTAACTACTTCAGCAATAGTCTTGTAGGATGTGTTCATTGCACATTTACCTAAGCACATACAAGCAACTGCAGATATGAAATAAACTGATATAGAATCATAGAATCATAGAATCATAGAATCATAGGGTTGGAAGGGACCTCGAAAGATCATCTAGTCCAACCCCCCTGCCAGAGCAGGGTCACCTAGAGCACATCACCCAGGAACGCGTCCAGGCGGGTTTTGAATGTCTCCAGTGAAGGAGACTCCACAACCTCTCTGGGCAGCCTGTTCCAGTGCTCTGTCACTCTCACAGTAAAAAAATTCCTCCTGATATAATTGCTCTCAGTGCTACTAATGAAGAACTTGATGTATTTGATTTCCTAAGTATTTAATTGAATATTATCTTGTTGCCTATAAAATTGGATTTAGTGGTAGAAAATCAAAGCAAAAGAGGCATTTTGGGAAAAGTTTTTGTTATTAATTTTTTTGAGTGATTTGTAAAGAATGTTTTTAAAGGACATAAAGGCAATAAGAGTAACACTTAAATCCATTTTCTGTATGAAAGGGCCGTCACCATTTCTAAAACCTGATAGACGTGGCCTCAGGAGTAGTAGCAGGAGTTCCTGTGATAATTCTTTTCCCAGAGGCTCCATAAGCTTTAGAGCCCGATTTATCCACTGATGTAAGAAATGACCCATGTTCATGAGTTAGTCAAGTGAGAGAGCTGTTAAAGTGCCACTAGCATTTCCTTTATTTCAGAAACAGCACAACTGCTCTCAACCCTCCCAAAAAGGTCCTACTTTTTAAGTCAAACAGTAATTTCTTTATAGTATCAGACATCTTATTAGTTTCTTCCCTACCACAGCCCTATCCCAGTTGTGAAACCATTTGTCCCACCAATACAACCTACTTCACCTTGGCAGGTCCACTATTCATCTGTAGGCTCCTGCAGCATTAGTTCTTAATACATGGGACTGTACCAAATAAACCAGGTGGTTTTTAATCACTCTGAAAACAATCAGGGAAATTTTCATTTTCATTCCCTGCAGGAATAGTAAGCAGTAGGAGAGAAAAGAAGAAAATGTCAGATTTTCTACCTCTCTATGATGGTTCTCATTGAGACTATATAGTTGAAGTAACTTTGGACAGCTCTTCTAAGCTCTCATTCATGACAGAGAGAACTGAAGATCCAGATTGCATCTGAGAAGCACAAAAGCCCTATGATCTCCAGGTGTCTATCCAGTTCTCCTGCCTTGAGTAGCTGCTAAGAGAAAATTTACCTTTCTTGTCCTTCAGAGCTTTTCCCACTCAGGAAGCCGACTGTGTGTACAGCTGAACAGGAGAGTAATACTATAATAAGTTTTGAAAGCAGGGAAGGAAAAATGTTGTTGAGCCAAGTGCTATTTGGAGCCAGTGGAGTAGATTCAGTTTCTTTATGTGTGTACACAGAGGATGGAGACACAGAAAATCACCTCACACACACACACCCACACAGCCCTGGCACATTTTCACGCTGATTTTAGTGGCAATTTTCTTTGTTCAAAGCCTTCAGGGTTTGAACCCTGTTTCACACCTCTCTGTTGAGCAATTCTGCTGCTCAACAGTCAAAGCCTAGTCAACAAATTATGCCTGTGATTTTTCAGTAGGATAACATTGTAGATAAGACACACCTACTGGGCACTTTCAAGTTATAATATTGTGTTAGTCATTGCTTTTATGTATGTTTATACACAATATCTGCCTGAAGGTATACATTGATTTCCAGCCATCAAGAACACATTTAAAATTGGCTGAGTGTTTAACCTTTGCTCACAGAAAGTATATTTTAATTTCTTTTTTTTTACCGTTAAGAATTATTATCTTAGAAGAGTTTGATATGACTATAATCATCACCATGATTATTGACTTAAACTAAAATTCTTCTAGTGATTTTATTCTTTTTATAAAGTTGAGTTATACTTGTAATTTACCTTTTGTTTTTTAATAGGTGTATTCCCTTAACATGTATTGATTTAAGTGGATTCAACTGTATTTCAGGTAAAGATTTCCTGACAACTGAAAATAAAGATCTAACGTAGTGTTACTTTACTTGTATCTAGTAATTTTGTGAGCTTCTATAGTTAAAATAAAAAAAAAGGGAAAAAAGGAGGACGCAGACTTACATTCACATTGCAGGATTATATGCGTAAATCCAGGAGAACAACTCTGCTAGCTTCCTCTCCATGAACTAACTTCTGAAGCACCTAAAATCAATCAGCCCTTCCATTTTTTTCTCTTAATTCCCTGGCTGCTGAAATCTAAGTTCACTCACAGCATCATGGGCTGAACGGTTAAGTGCCTGGTTTCTTTCTGCACTCATCTGCCAATTCAGAGATGTGCAGAGTGAAACTCAGACTCCCTCCCAGTCCCTGGAGGTGAGGAACCCATCAGGGGTTCCAACAACAGCCATCACCCACCTGCAGACACCGCATGAAGCCCTGCAGCTGTGTGCCCCTTTGCTGAGAAACACAGTGGGATGGAGGAGAAGGGACGCTGTTTTCTTCTGTCCTTTTTCCCTCATGAGAAATCCATCCAGGCTGTGGCAGATGGCATGACTGTGATCACCTTGCCAGGGTTCAAATTGGTTGTATTGACTTGCCAGGGGAGGACTGGAATAGAGCCATTTTGTATCCCTCCTGTTAGAGCTCTGCAAAAAAAAAAGGACGAGGCTACAGAAGGGGAACCCACTGATGAAGAAGCCCTGAGTCCTGATCCCTGGTTTTCCCTGCATTTTATCCCAAGATTATTAATTTGCTAAGTGGAGTTGGAATTGTGGCCCATGCTGTATTCCAGTACCCAGTTGTAGGTCTGTCTGTCTGAGATGTAGGCTCTGTTTTAGATCCTCAGTGCTTAATTTGATTAATGTGAAGTTTCCTACCTGTGTCCTAATCATCAGGATAAATGGGCATTTTTTCATTCAGCTTTGGAAGAGAAAGACTCATGTATTTTACATAAAGTCGAACAGATTCAACTGAGAAGATGGTGAAAAAGTAATATCAGTAAATGTGTAAAATTTGTAAAGCAGCTTCAAATCTCTGTCATTTGACCCAAAAAGGATTGATAACTAGGAATGGTTAAAACTATACCTCCTTTATGTTTCCATAGAATGGTTTGGGTTGGAAAGGAAGACCTTAAAAATCATCTAGTTCCAACCCCCCTGACATGGGCAGGGACACCTCCCACTAGACCAGGGTGCTCAAAGGTCCATCCAACCTGGCCTTAAACACTTCCAGGGATGGGGCATCCACAGCTTCTCTGGGCAACCTGTTATGAGACAGTCCTAGCTACTGGACATGATGCCTTAGCTCTTGGCAGGTTGTGAGTCTGCCTCCAAATATAGGCCTTTGTCTCCGTTTTTTTTTGGTGCTTATTCATTCAAAAATTTCCTATGTGTTTATCTATCATTTATTTGTCACTGCATATCTGGGATATAGACACCAAAGGGTATCCCACTTGGAACAATCCTATGTAATTTAATTGTGGAAAGACTTTTTTTTATACAGATTACTCTTGAGACCCATTTACTAGACAAAAAAGACCTTCCTACAGATTTTCAGGCTACTAACTGCATTCAGTGGTGCTTGGTTCGTAGTCTTCACGTGAAAATCTCTTACATATATGTGAAGTAGACAGTTTCAGTTCCCTTTTTACCAGGCCAAGCTTTCTCTGCAGTCAGACATGAAGTCACTGGTTGAGTTGAGAAGAGATCATATTTTTTCTGATTCCTTGTCCTGAGCTTTGGTTTTCCTTTTCCTCTTCAAGTTCACATTCTCCAGGCCTTTATAACTCTCCAATGCAGGTTGTATCTTTTTGTATTTTATTGTGCCATGAGCTGAAAGGAACCTAGAGAGCAAAAAAATTTACAAGTTGCTTTACACCCATGATAGATCAAGGCAATCTATTATTTCCTGCTTCAAAACAACTCTGCCCATGTTCAGACATGGAATGTTGATGTATTTCAGAAGCTGTGTGGCAGCGTGAAGGAATGCTATGATTCATGCCCCACGCCTGCACCTCAGGATTGATTCAAATGGCTATTATCATGTTTCAGAATGTGGTGGCAGTAAACACTAGGAAGATGTGCTATTTCTAAGAGCCTGCCATGTCAAAATACACATCAGCTTTGATTGATATGTACTGACTCATGGCCATATATGAGCGATGTGAAATTTGTCAACTAGGATTACAGCGGTGTAATTATTTACACTCCCAAAATGTTCAGAATGATAGAGTGTTTATGTGAAGTATCATGTTAATGGAACTACTAGAAAATCAATACCAGGATTGGGACTGGATGCTATTTAATCTATTTTTTCTGGTCATGCATCATAGTAGAGTTTTCTTTATATTGCGTACTCATACAGCTCTATGTTGTGTCAAGTTTGTTGCAATAATTGGAATGACGCTGGTAATTACAGAAATCACCATGCATTCACTTCTGCTCTTCATAGGCACATATCCTCATCTGTGAAAATTTTGTCTGATTTTTGATTTGCCATTATTCTGTCTTCAGCACACCTTAGTGTACTGGGCCAAACCCTGCTAATCTCCTTTTCCAGAAATCGGAATTTTACCTGATTGAGAAGTAGTTAAGGTAATGACAAGTGAGCTAAATTACTAGACTTACCTCAGAAAGCCGGTGTGACCCTGGGTTGTTCCCCTTCTGCTAAACACGGTAAATAATGCTTTTTGTTGTGATCTGTATATTTCTGTTGAAACTTTTAGTGTTTCTATTGCCTATTGCTAAGTGCTTCTACAGTGTCTCTGTGAACCCATATCTCTGTGTGGGGCTGGCAGTGTTAAGATCATTATAAATAATAAACAGACACTGTAGGATTTGGTCCATGGTTAAAACACCGTAAGACCCAATTCTGCAGATACATTCTTGTACCATATCTTTTCATGTCCGTGGTAGGAGAATTTGTCCACTAATCTCTAAACTCATCAAGGCTGGAGTCCTCTCATTTGTCTGACACACCTGATTGATTATTAAGATCCTACACAAAAGCAATAGCCCTCCATAAATCAGCCTGAATAATAATAACAATTACAGTAATGATTGATAAATGAGCATTTATTTGTCTTCCTCTCAGTCACACTAATGGGATTTTGATGCATAAATCTCTTCTCATTGTAACAAGATTACATAGTTTGGAATGCAAAAATGCTGTTTAGAATCATAGAATCATAGAATCCTAGGGTTGGAAGGGACCTTAGTAGATCATCTAGTCCAACCCCCCTGCCAGAGCAGGGCCACCTTAGAGCAGGTTACACAGGAACGCGTCCAGGCGGCTTTTGAATGTCTCCAGAGACGGAGACTCCACCACCTCCCTGGGCAGCCTGTGCCAGGGCTCTGCCACCCTCAAGGTAAAGAAGTTCCTCCTCATGTTTAGGTGGAAATTCCTGTACTCAAGTTTGTGCCCGTTACCCCTTGTCCTATCACTGGGCACCACTGAAAAGAGCCTGGCCCCATCCTCCTGACACCCACCCTTCAAGTATTTATAAGTGTTAATTAGGTCCCCCCTCAGACGCCTCTTTTCCAGGCTGAAGAGACCTAATTCCCTTAGTCTATCTTCATATGAGAGGTGTTCCAGTCCC
>VXBO01003721.1:3717-158913 GCA_013400135.1 Rhinoptilus africanus | reverse complement strand
GGGTCCTCCTTCTTGCCCTTTTTGAAGACTGGAGTGACATTGGCTTTCCTCCAGTCTTCAGGCACCTCGCCTGTTCTCCAGGACCTTTCAAAGATGGTGGAGAGCGGCCCAGCAATGACATCTGCCAGCTCCTTCAGCACTCTCGGGTGTATCCCATCAGGGCCCATGGACTTCTGAATGTCTAAGTGAACTAACTGATCCCTCACTTGATCCTCCTCCACCCAGGGGAAGTCTTCCTCTTTCCCTGTTACTTTCCCCAAGGCCTGGGGCTCTTGAGGGCTGGGCTGAGTAGTAAAGACCGAGGCAAAGCATGCATTCAATAACTCCGCCTTCTCCGCATCCTCCGTCACCATGGCTCCTGTGTCGGTCAACAGTGGGCCCACAGCTTCTCTGGTCTTCCTTTTTCCTCCAATGTACTTGAAGAAGCCCTTCCTGTTGAGCTTGACATCCCTTGCCAGGCTGAGTTCTAGGGCAGCCTTGGCTTTCCTCGTTATGAAATGAAACGTTTCCTCGTTTCATTTAATCTGAAGAAGAAAACATCTTCTTTGTGTAATGATATAGATCATGTTATACTAGAGATCTTATGGAAATACTCAGCATTGATCTGATAAAAATTGCTATGGGGATTATAGATAAATAATATTATGTATACAAACATTCCCTTGGGAACTTCTGTGATACTGCCCACAAAAGCCAAGATCATGTGTTCATGAAGAAGCTGCAAAACGTAAACAGTGTGGGTTTCTACTCCTCACACAGAACAAAACATAGATAGCATATAATCAGGGAGAAAAGTTAGGAAAAATTTTCATGTTAATTTAAATGGCAGAAAATGGCACATCAGCAATTTAAGAATAGGCTGTAATATCTTTGTGACAGAGAATGTATTTTTGTTTTGGATTTATAGGGGACTATGGCACCTTAGATGGCTGGTGTCTGTTCTATGGTGTTAGTGAACCATAAGTAAGATGTAAACCATAACAGTGAAGGTGCTGATCCAGCAAACAGTTAATTCCCATGATCGTCTATTGAAGTCAAAGATAGTAATCATCTAAGTATGCATGCAAGGATGTTTGTGTTGGTAAATTCTAGGCTCAAGTGTCTCCTGCTAAAGTTTTCACAGGGAGCCAGGAAAAACAAACACAGATTGCCTGGTATTTAGTCCAATGCTCTAAAGGGAAGTGACCTCTCTTATCCCAGGCTGGACTAGTTAAGTCTATCATTTTATATCTAGGTCATTCATACCAAAACCTTTTTTCCTCATCTCCAGTTTCTGACAGTTCTATATTTTGATGTTGTTTTCAAGCGGCCAAAAAAATAAACAGAAGCATTAAATTTGAATGAAAGCTGTGTTTATACTGGAGCACTTTTAAAGTTTTCTAATATAGACTATTACTATTAAATTATCATAAAACTCTTAAGAAAGAGCTACTGATGGGAAATTGGACTGAACAGATGAACTCTGAAGTCTACATGCGTTTCAAGCTGCAACAAGTTCAGATTTGACCATGGATGTATACAAACCCTTTCAGAATGATGCACATTCCTTTTGGAGGGAATATATGAGTCTGCAGTAGACTGTTAACTTTCTATTCCCCTCTTTACCTTTTGGGAAACTCAGCGTACACTTTCTACTTGCCAAATTAACTCCCAACATAGCTGTACTCTACAACCTGCTAAACTCAGAAAAGTGCTCATGAGTGCAAACACACATTCATATGGGAAGATTTAAACCATTCTGCAAGGGCAGCCTTCAAAGCAACTGCTCTTGAAATTTTGACTGTTCCCAAAACTAGGTTAAAGACATTAGAAATTTCGTAACTTTTTTTTTTTTTTAATTTCTGTTTTCAATTAGTGACATGCTTTATAGTGCAAGGAACAACACAGGAAAAAAACCAGGTTTTTTTCTCTTTTTTTTTTTTTTCCCTGAAGGATGTGTCCTTACTAGACTTTACTTGCATCTAGGCTATTAAACAGTCTCTTGGCTATCCCTCATAACAAAGAATATCCCTTACTGCAGTCCCAGCATTTGCTGTACTCAACACAAGGCCGTTCTGTGGGCAGGCATACTGGTAGACTGTGGGCAAAGACAGACTTGTTTTGCCTGTGTTCTAAACAGAGCAACCAGAAGCTGGATACACACCATTATCTCAGTGCTGAACCTGAGCTAGTTTGCTCTCCTGAGAGGTGGAGTGCATTAAGTAGGGCCCGATGCTGCAATAACCAGGTTTAGAAGGTTTCTGGCTGGCTCCGAGTGTGGGCATTATCTTTTGTGTGTCTCTTGGGTAAAACATGATGCAGACATTTCCACAAATTACATCTTGCATCATTTTTTTATCATTAAATTAAGCACCAGTAATCTATAGCTATAGCTATAAAGTTATTTTTAGTAAGGAAATAAGAATAAAATATTTCCTTTGCTTTCACTGTGACCTGGTTGCACAGCATGTTCCACATTTGTGTCTCAGCAGTTTGAGAGAAGGGCAAAATAGACAATAGAAACTGCTTAGAAAAAGCTCCCTGCTTTTGGATTTCCATTCTGACATGAGGCTGAAGTATAGCCTTTCCCTCACTGGAGAAAAGCGTTGCATGAAATTGCATTATTCATCTTCTAGGCCTACTCTATACAACACTGTGTACAAAGAGATATCTACTCCTTTGGTGAACTGCCCCTAATCACAGAGGAGGTGTGAGTGCAAACGTGGATGATCTGAGCAACTCTGCAGTCTCTTGCTCACAAGGCAGTCCTTTGTGTCTTTCCAGTCTGCCCATTGCAAGGGGTACGAAAGAAGAATCCTGTCTGCACAAGACTTACAGCTAGGATAAAATGCACTCTGTCTCTTCCTGTCCACCCAAATTCTGTCGGGAAGCACCCACATAGCATTAGTGGAGCTCTCTTCCAGTCATCTATTTAGCTTGGAAGGCCTCTTGGTTTTCTTGGAAGGTGATCACATATGAACTCTCCCTGCAGAACACTGTTGAGAGCGATGCCATGGAAATTATTGATATAATCATGTTCAACCAATTTGTAAAGCCCTAGTGGGGGAGGGCATATGGAGCCCTCAGTCTGACATTTAGAATTAATGCCAGGAAAGGCAGGTTTTTCCTCCAGAGAAATGTTGAGAAGCCAATGTTACATTCTTGCAGACATAGCAAAAGTACAGGAGCTGAACAGCTAAAAGAATAGTCTAATCAAAAACTCATTGAATGCAGCAGGAAACTTCCCACCAGCTTCAGAGTTGAAATATTGAATGTATTTTTGGTCTGAAACAATGAAAGGAATTAATGATTAGAGAAGTGTTTGCAGCCTCTGCATAGAAATGTAAAGGAGGCTGCCTCCCCTACTCCTTTTCTAGGCAATTTATCCATTTTTATTTGGGAGATCAATCACCAGATTGCCTATGCAACTTTCTGCTTCAAGGGAGTTTAAAAAAGCATCTCTTAATAAATTCAGCTCCTTACGTCATCGGCCTAAAGACCACTAATTTCCATCACAACCTGATTTCCTTCTCCTGTTCATTATTTAATACACACTGATAAACCCAAGAAGGGTTAAAGAACTCCTGAAGCTCAGCATTACTTGGCTTCTGCCCATTTGCTTTACATGGTGTGTCCTGTGGTGACTGGTAGCAGAACAAAAGCCATAGGCTACTGTTAAATAAAGCAGGTCAAGAGTTGCTCTCTGGCCCTAAGGGAAAATGGCATACCGTCCATGTGGCTAAACCCCTCTTCCCACCATCCCAGATAATGTAATAACTATTAATCCACAGGGACTACATTATGTAGTATTTAAGTCCATGTTATGGATGTATTTGGGTTCCTAGCACAGCCAGAGTTGCAGCTGAGTGGAGGAACACGAGGACTGTCATTTCCACTGGAAGTGGATTTGCACTGTGGTCTTAACACATGTCCATGAACATGCCCACCTCAGGGAACTGACAGCGCCGTGACATTGTATTTGTTTAGAATTATCTTAATTGATGCTGAAACTATTCATTGCTTCCTGTTTATACAACCTCCAATAATGTTGAAAGATCAAACGCAAAAACCTAGCCTGGCAATTTTCAAAAGCTGTCAGAGAATATAACAGAAATGACTTAGATGAATGTGCTTTCAATTCCCAAGAAATGTAAATGTATGTGTTACACATCAATCTGCCAGACGCTATGGAAAGCTCTCCATGGCTGCTTTTTGTTCTATGAAAACATGAATTTCTTTCGCAGTGTCAGGAAGCTTGGGAATCTCAAACAATAATCAAAATATAAATCAAAATGTTTGAGGTTCATTCTTTCCTGGATCTTGTTTGGACTTTGAACTCAGGATGTCTTCTTTTAAGGTCTGTGGTGGAGGTTTGAAAAACTCATTGACTCATTTCAGTGTCATGAAAAATGGTTAAGCCATATGTGTCCTGTAAAGCCTTATCCACTTAATTAATAGTGAATTTAATGGGATAAATAAAAAATACTAAGAGATTTCCCTAGGATTATGTTATGATTATTATGTATTGATTTGTGTTTTGGTAGTGGTTGGTGGCTTAGCACCTAGGTACTGGATCATGTGCATTGTGTGGTTTCTTATCTTGAGAACTGGCCCTGTTTTTCTAGAGTAGCAGAGTTCAGCCCATGGACTCAACAGAAAACTCGGTTAGGTACCTTTACATATGAACATGCGGTATATTAAAGCATGTTTGGTGTCTGAAAGGGCAAGAAGCTGCCTATGGGGATGTAACTGTTGCCTCTATATCACTTCTATAAAATTTCAAGAGCAGGAAATCTGATGCTATTGTTTCAATAAACAAAATTAATATGTCTTTCAAATCCAGCTGAGTATTTTAAAGAAAAAAGGAGGGTTTGGCCTTTCAATCAGGCATCAGTGTGTCACCTGCTCAGCACGGGTGTATTTTCCCCAGTCTTTATTGCAAAGCCATGAAGCTTCTCTAGCCCATGAGCAGTTTGGCTCTGTGCAAATTCTAACAATTAATATTTTTGTAACACATAATACTTTTGTTTGTCAACTTTGACACTTTTCCAGCAAAGCATATCATTCTCAGGTCTAGTGTTGGAACACGAAGAATTTTAATCAGTGTACTGTAACGAGTTGTCTGGTTGTATCCTCTTTTCACAAGACTAAATATTCCCCTACTGATGCTGAACTGTGATTCAAAGACCTCTTTTTCTTGGTTCCATCTTCTCCTCATATCTTTACATTTGTCATTTCATAGACCTATGCTTTGTGTTGTCTTCCTGAAAAATGGCAACAACAAGACTTATTCTCTTCATAATGTACTTTGAAATTTAAATATGAAAAGAAGGTAGCAGCAGACAGTTTAGCGGTGACTTCTGCTGAAGAATTTGGATCTACTAGGTGTGGTGGGTAGCTTTCCTATAGGCAAACTAAGCATGTTAAAGCAGGGAGCATTTACTGGGATTTCTTACCTCCTCACATTACAATTCATCCTTTTGTCTTCCACTTAGATACACTCTAAATAGTCATGGTGCAGGATAAAGAGGAAACTATTCATGCCATCTGTAAGTGTGATAAAAATTATTCTAAGAAAAAATTCAAGTACAAATACATGAAAGAGAAAAACATTTTGGTCTCAAGACTCAAATATCTTTTGATTTTCAGAGGCTCTTGCCTAAATCCAGTGAATTCAAAGGGAATCATGGGAGGTTATGATCCTCGTAGCCAGGCCAGCGTTCTCCAAAAATGAGAGTCAGGGTGGCATCAATCTTATCGTTGGAGACACACTGTGGCTTTCTTGATTGTATATTGTACATCTCTGACTTTTAGAAGAGATTGATATACTTAGATAATCCCATGGATCCTCAAATCAAACACTGTGTAGTCTTCTGGGAAAGGTTAAAAGCTTTCAAGTGGTTTTGTGTTCAGACGCAAGATAGATTTGCGTGTATATACACATGTATATGTGATGATGTACATTATTTTAAGACATCTCCATCCTTGTTGCTTGGGAAGGACTGAATTTTTAGTCTGGTTTCAGTGTCCCCAGTTGACTGCAAACTGTAATGTTGCCATGTATGTCTCAGATCTACCACTGCCAGGCACTTTCATGCATGTCGATTTTTTTCACTTAGAAAAAGCAAACAGGGAGCACCTGCAAGATGTGAAGGAATCAGAGCTTCATTCCCAAGGGGAGAAGACCTGAAATATTTATAACATTCATACTGCGGCTAGGTAACAAAGGTGGGGGGAGGTATGCTTGACATCATCTGTCTCAACATCTGAGGCTGAGTCACAGTAATACACCCTCTTTTCCCTCTCAGCCTACCTTTTTTTTTAAAAAAAAAAAAAAAACAACACTAAAAAAACACAAAGGAAACACTTTTCATGGCAACTGTATGAGTTAATGTACACTGTCTCTTACTAAAATCCAGGGAAGAATAGTAGATGTTACTCACTGTCATCCCTTCACACTGCATTACTGGATACTAAACCACCTTTGCATAATTACCATTTTGAAAAGCAAACTGAAACTAACAAATGGCACATGTTCCCCTCCTTTCTGCCTTTCTCCTCCATCCAGCACAGCTGCTTTTGAGGACAGCCAAGTTTCTAATTCTGTCTCACCAATTATTCCCCTTTCAGGATTTCCTCTGTGTTTCTCTTCCTCTCGGGTTAACTCCAGCCATTGCCATACTGCATCTTTAACTTCTGCCCCTGGTCTTTTTTTCCTAATGCTTCCCATTTATTCTACTTCTCTTTTGCCTCTTTTCTAGGTTGGCCAAGTACTTTAAAAAGTCAGTCTGTTTTTCCACATCCCAAAGCCTGACCATGGGAGACAGGTTTCAACCAGTCTGAGTGAGAACCTCCCTGAACTCTAGACACACAAGGTTGCAGCCCCTTTCAAAATTTACTCCAGGTTTTGAGTTGGTGAAAGCTAGTGGTACACTGTTGTCCTGAGATTGACACTACTTTAACACAGCTAAAGATCTGTTGTTATATCCTACATTATTCACTGGAAACAAATCACAGAAAAAACATTTGAGGGATATATAAGACAAACTGAAGTCTCATCTTTACATATGTATGTGTTTTATTACTGTCTTCTACCTTCTGTGTGTGCCCTTCTTTTGTAATCTATACTTTATGCTATTTGAGCAATGGTCCAGATTTAATTTAATCTAAGTTCTTCTCGTTACCTTTGCTGTTGGTTGACTTCAGACAATTTTTAGTAGTGACACTGATGAGAAAGGGTCTTTTTTCTTTCAGGGAGCTTTTAGGCACCTCTGCAGTACCGAGACTTACTAACATCNACCCTATGATTCTATGATTCTATGATTCTGTGTGTGCCCTTCTTTTGTAATCTATACTTTACGCTATTTGAGCAATGGTCCAGATTTAATTTAATCTACGTTCTTCTCATTACCTTTGCTGTTGGTTGACTTCAGACAATTTTTAGTAGTGACACTGATGAGAAAGGGTCTTTTTTCTTTCAGGGAGCTTTTAGGCACCTCTGCAGTACCGAGACTTACTAACATCTCCAGGAGCATATAGCTTCAATAAGAAGGAGTAAGACAAACAAAGGTTCAGAGAATGAGAAGACAATCCCAATTTATATGAGAATGTGAGAGGGAGAAATTCTGCACATCCTCACATCTTGTGAGTTGTTACTCAAGAGGTAGGAGGGTAGTAGAAAGAGCCAGCACCATCTTTATCCTCCTTTTCTGAGTTATGTGTCTCAATGAAACAATTACCTGGGTTGGTGAAACAGGTCTATGGTAGACCAAGAATAGAAGATTAGGTTACCTGATACCCATCCCTGTGTCATACCCACCAACAACACTGCCTCACTTAATTGGGTAAAAATTGGCATCATGTCAGGGTGGAACATTGTGTGCCTCCACAGCATTGACTGCTCCCTCACTGAAGACATTCCTGTCTGTTTACAAGCTCCACCACCGTACCACCTAGTGTTAAATTCCTCTTGGGTTACAGATGAGTCCAGGATAGCTGAATTTCAGCAGTTTGCTCTGGCTTATGTTTTGAACCTTCCTGGACAACCACAGCATATTGTTCCCAACGAGACTAATTACAAATGAGCCAATAAGTGCTTTCATACAAAACAGCTGCTTTCAGCTCCCTATCTGTAGAGCAAATTAGCCTTCACTTTTAAATTTTAAATTGTCATTTGTCATGTTACCCTGTGTTTAGACCAGCTGTATCCCTTCACAATAATAAAAATAATGTTTCAATGGTTTGAAATATCACAGTGTAGAAAAGTATAAAATACCAGTTGAAGCTGTTATCTTCTCTGTGAATATTAGCTCCACAGCAGGGATTTCCCCAACTCCTGGGAAGTTCAAGCCTCTGAGGGGCTCAGCATATCTCTCCTTTTCTGTCCAGAAAAGGCATTGTAGAGATACAACTCCACAATCATCTGGGCACATGCTCCTCTGAGAAGTAACTGTTACTTTTAGGGAGAAGACCCATCTGTTAGTCAAGGTTTGAAAGGAAAAGTTTTATAAATTTATAAAAAACCCTAAATTTTGTTTCACAGATAATTAAGAATTTCTTTAGTAAGAATTGTGTCTTTGAAATAAAACCCTAAAACATGTCATTATGAAAATTTGACAGAAGCTTTTTACTATTTTCAGTGTTTTTCCATTTTCTTTTGTGGATGAAAACAATTCAAGCTAAATTTGTTATTTTTACATCAGCTGCATCTCCATCTTTTGGATGGAAAAGAGACTCTTAACAATGGGATATTGAAATAGGGTTTGATTTCACAGCATCAATATTAAATTGTGGCTTCTGGAAGAAATAGAAATGTTGTGAGCATTATTG
This sequence comes from Rhinoptilus africanus, assembly GCA_013400135.1. Classification (NCBI taxonomy): domain Eukaryota; kingdom Metazoa; phylum Chordata; class Aves; order Charadriiformes; family Glareolidae; genus Rhinoptilus; species Rhinoptilus africanus. Next base: position 150,105 of record VXBO01003721.1, on the reverse strand, counting down.
TATTTACCATGCAATGAAGACTTCTGCTTCAGAGCAAGGAAACTGTCAAGGTGCAATAAAGGCTGGGGGCTCCTTGGGGGCCATGGGTTCTCCTGCTGGGGACTGACAGCACAGGGGCCTCACAGCCAGGGCCCATCCCACGGCCTCTAGCCAGGGAGCAGGGCAGGCAAGGGGGAAGCCAGAGTCAGTCCCAGTCATTGTGTATCTTCATGGGATTGGAACTAGGCTGAAGTCACACCAGAACATCAGCATGAAGCTGGGGGATCAGGTCTATCGAGGGGACAGACACACCCCAGGATGGCTTGGCAGGTCCATGGGGACAAGACAGCGAATGAACAGAAGATCATAGAATCATAAAGTGATAGAATGGTTTGGGTTTGAAGGGACCTTAAAGATCATCTAGTTCCAACACCCCTGCCATGGTCAGGGACACCTCACACTAGACCAGGTTGCTCAAAGCCCCATCTACATCTTCTCTGGGCAACCTGTTCCAGTGTCTCACACACTCGCAATAAAAAATTTCTTCCTGATATCTAATCTAAATCTCCCCTCTTTCAGTTTAAAACCATTTCCCCTTGTTCTATCACTACACTTCCTGGTAAAGAGTCCCTCCCCATCTTTTCTGTAGGCCCTCTTTAGGTACTGGAAGGCTCCTATAAGGTCTCCCTGAAGCCTCCTCTTTTCCAGGCTGAACAGCCCCAACTCTCTCAGCCAATCCTCACAGAGGTGCTGCAGCCCTCTGATCATCTTCATGGCCCTCCTTTGGACTCACTCTATGTCCATAAGAAGGTCTATTTCCTTCTTCTTTTGGAGGCTCCAAAGCTGTTCACAGGACGCCAGGTGGGGTCTCATGAGAGCAGAGTAGAGAGGCAGAATCAGAGGAGTGTTTCTACTGTGAAAAAAAAGTCACTAAAATTCCCTTTCATGAAACAGGAGCATTGATCCTGGTCTAATGAATCAATGACATATTTAAATGTTCTTGGAAGTGTCCTATCCAGTTGTTGACCTAGATGGGATTATAGCACCAAGCAGCGAGCTCTACTTTCAGTGCTGCAGGAGAGACTCCAGCAGATTGAAACAAGGGCTGACCACAATTCTAGGTGGTATACAACAGAAAAATGTACAAGCACAACCATGGTTCAGAGTTAAAACTCAGGCAGATAAAATGCTGCATTCCTCTGCTTCCAATTAATATGAGAAAGATGTGTTCTCGGCAAATTCTCCTTTATGCTCATTTGAGAAAGAAGAGTTAATTTAACTACAGTTAATTTCATGCCCTCTATAATGTACCCAATTATATCATCCTAATTATTTCGAGCCCTCATGTGCCTTGGTTGAGTGCCTTTTTTGGAAGAGTATATTAAATAACGATTATCCTCCTCATTAATACAATGCACGATAAAGAGAAAAAAAACAAGACATGGCTGAAAGGCATAAATATCATTTATATTTTTTACTCACTTTCACCCTGATCTTTCCACGACAGCAGTAACATTAGTCACAGTGACATTCCAGTTTTGTCTGGTTAATGGGTAAGGGTATGGGCATCCTAGAAACTGGGTTTTTCTGGGAGATCAGCTATTATTAACCTATAGCACTGGGTTACAGCTGCAGAATTTGAGACTTGAATTGGTTCTAATTCATCCTTGTTTTACTAATTTGGACAATGAAGCATAAAGGAGCAAGTCAAAGTAAAGAATAAGGGAGGAGGGTCACATTAATCTCGTATGCATGAAGACTTAGATGTGCCAGAATTAGTGCTATCTCGTTCATATGAAGATAGATTTGGAGATAGTGTATGAGGCAAATGTGCCTTCCCATACTTCTCCCTATAACAGGGCAACGTTTGATTTGTCAATTTGCAGGTCTATTCCTCAGTTCTGTTCATGACAGTACACATCAAGAGCTCAAAAAAATTGACCTCTGCCTCCTGCTTTCTTGCATGCACATACAGGTCTCAGACAGATGCTCAAGCCTCTGCCCTGCTCTGTGTGCCAGATTGCTGAGACCCAACACCCATGTGGTGAGTGAGCTCATTATGAAGGACAATCAGCAGTGTTGGGATACAGACAGCAGTACACTCATTTAAGATGGCAACCTTCAACTATCATGTGATTAAATAACATGCCACAGCCTTCCCCATTCTGTGAGAGGTCCCTCTACAGCACTGGAAAAGGAAATACTTGAGAGCTGGGAGTGAGCGTAACAAGTGCTGTGATCAGAATAGGTGCTTTAGTGTGTCCCCAGTGAGCTCAGATAAAGGATTACAATAACAGATAACATAATCGTAAGATCACTGAATGATAGAACGGTTTGTGTTGGAAGAGATATTTAAAGGTCATCTAGTCCGATCCCATTGACATGGGCAGGGACATCTGTCACTAGATCAATTAGCTCAAAGCCACATCCAACCTGACCTTGAGCACTGACAATGATGGGGTATCCAAATCTTTTCTGGGCAACCTGTTGCAGAGTCTCATCACCCTCAAGATAAAAATAATCTTCCTTATATACAATCTAAATCTACACTCTCAGTTTAGAACCATTGCCCCTTGCCCTGTCACTACAGGCCCTGGTAAAAAGACTCTCTTCATCTTTCTTGTAAGCCCCCTTTAAATATTAAAAGACCACAATAAGGTGTCCCCATAGCCTTCTCTTCTCCAGCCTGAACAACCCCAGCTCTCTCAAACTGACCTCATAGGAGAGGTGCTCCAGCCCTCCAATTATTTTCATGGCCCTCCTTTGGACCCCCTCCAATAGGTCCATGTGTGTCTTGTCCTGAGGGTTCCAGAGCTGGACACAATATTGCAGGTGAGGTCTCACCAGAGCAGAGTAGAGGGAGAGAATCACCACCCTGACCTGTTGGCCACTCCGTTTTTTATGAAGGCCAGGACACTATTGGCTTTCTAGGTTGTCAGTGCACATTGCTGGCTTGAGTCCAATTTTTCATCTACCGATATCCCCAAGTTTTTCTCTTCAGGCCTGAATATATATAGTATAAGGGTCAAGATAGGATAAGGCACAATGTCAGCTCATATAATTTTCATTCATGCAAACTTTGTGAAGTGCAGAAGTGTATAAGCTGTATACGGGGCAATCCCCAAAATGATTTCTTCATTTTGTTGTATCAAGATGAGCCAAAATGGAAAGGAAATTAACCTCTGCTGTGTTGTCTGCAAACCTCAGGAAACTGGATAACACTGTGCTATTTGGACTTGGAAAGTGTAGCTGGCCTTTGGTAGCCTCCTCCTTCCCACCTGTTCTGGCTATTGCTTAACTGGGAAGATGAATAATGAATCAGTCATTTCACCCTCTTTCCGGTTCTACCTTTTCTGGAAGAAAAACTGCAAGACTCATCATGCAAAGGGTAATAAAAATATGTGCAGACAGAAATACCCTGAGTCTACATAAGCTGCTGTTGCTTCTGCCATTTGGCTTATGTAAAGATTCTTTAAATCCTCTTACAGTAAAAGGCTGTAGAGGAGTATGCCATTGGACTGATAAAAGCGTGCTGCCTCTTTTGTAACAAGCAGCAAAGAAGCGTTGCTGAGTCACCTTCGGTGTGAGCTCACTCTTCTTTTTCATTACTGAGCAGCAGGTGTCACGAGCCTTTTCTGATGCAACTGTCAGTAAGCACTCTGCGTCACCCACGGTGTCACTTGGCATCACAGACTGATGATACGAAGGAGAGAAGGTCAGCATCTGATACCAAAGTACAAACAAACTCAGAGAAACATTAACTCATTGAGGAGAAAGAGGGAGGATGAACACAGCCCACATAAAAAGAGACAAGTTACAGAAAACAAAGGAAGAAAGGGAAAAGTCTGCTGCAGGAACGTTACTTTATCCTAGGCAGAATTTTCAGCAGGTTTTGCATCAGCCAAGCACATTTTGTACAACTAAGCAAAGGCACAGACAAAAATAGACTACCCTACCAGGTGAATATTTGTGCAAGCTCTTCTTGGATAAAATGCACTTGGAAGCAACCTGGAGCTGGGCTCTTATCCAAATTAAACTACGATTCCATGTGCAGATATTCAGCATGATACAGTGGCTCCAGCCACTCTTCAGCAGATCAATGCTTTTCTCCTCTGCTGGCTCAAAACGCTGGCGATCAATAAAGTCTGGGTAAACCTGATGTATCAGTATCCACATAAGTGCATCTATCTCAGCTTTTTCAGTGGTATGTTCCTTCCAAGTGTTTGAAAAAAGTGTAGTTTTCCCCTCCTTTATTTTGACTGTCCTTGGCAGATACAGTCTAGATGCTCATGGAGATCATGTTCTTTTCTAGTTCATTTGGCTTCAGTGGGAGAATCGTCTTGGTAATGAATAGTAAATGACTGATAAAGCACCAAAAAAATTGGCCCAAAGTGAACACTGTGTGATTTTATGAAAGTTTGCTCCTTCTGCAAAGTCATTCAATCAGAGATCACATCTTTTATTAGGGCAGCATTTTAGGGGAATGCACCCTCACACCTAGCAGAATTTGTCGAAGAGTTAAACCAGAAAGATTATAAATTAGAGAGAAAATAACCTATGAGCCCTCACCCCTGAAACAGAAATACAGAATTTCTAACTTCTTTTTGTCTAATATAAAAATATGCACACATAAGCATGCCCAGTGGTTCAAGTTCTTGCTCTGCATAGAACATAGCTCAAGTTGCTTTTTCATCAGGGACTACTTGTAGTAGCCTGGTGAGGTCTAGGTCCAGTAACCATCTCGTCTCCCCAGTGTAGTACCATTAAGCAAATGCCGTGGCTGACTACATGGCTTACAGGGAGATTATGTGCTTAGAGTGGGATTCAAAGCTGGTTGTATGCTAAGTAGGGAGCTGCAGTATGTAGCTGAGAGATAACCAGGATTCAAATGCAGGGCCTGGGTGGGCAGGGGCAAGATCCATGTCTCCAGAATCCTCACTCCAAATCCAGAGCTGGGACACTACCCCAAAACGTACATGCTCACAATTGGTTTATTTTGAGATTCCAAGTCTTGTTCCTCCTGAAATTGTGATCCAATTCTTCTTGTCGCTTCACAACCTCCTTTCCCTACCACATTTTGTACAGTAGTTGGTGGCTGCAGAACCCATCCAGGACATCAGTGGTCCCTCCTCTCACTGGGGAAATGCTGTTAGTTGTCACCAATTACCAAGCTGGATTTGGGTTACCTTCCAAAGCTCTTGATGAAGCTGTGCAGCTGTAGCAGAGGATTCAAGAGCTCCTGGGACAAAACCCATGAAAAGCAAAGCTGACTATAGTCTCCTTGAAAGGGGGAGACTTGGATATTTGTCACTGTCAGTTTAATAGATTTTTCTTGACACAATCGCTGGATATAGCACACAAACTCTGCTGATGAGGCCAGACAGTAGCTTAGGTAGAATCTGACTTTTTTTTGGCTGTCCTTGGAGAGCAAAAAAATGAATCCTTGTTAGACTACAGGCTCTATTGGTATTATCTTTTTACCTTAATTTTGTGCTCTAGAAATTAGCTTGCTAATTCTGAAGAGGAGAGAAACTTTTCAAGCTCTTCCAGAAGCTGACTCAAGCTGACAGTTCTTCACAGAAGTTTTGTTGGACGTGTCTAATTCTCCAAGTACTTAATAATATTTTTGTCTTAGTTAAGAGCTTTTGAGGACCAAAATGGGTCAGAGGATTCCTGTGCTTAGCCTAAACAAATAGATCCTATCTCTTCTCCAAAAACTTAATGTCAGGTGTCCCATCAGTACCAAACACCAGAATATTTATGATCCACCAGCACTCTGCTTCCCTATCCATTTGCTGCTTCTTCTCAAACTGGTAGATCAGTCCTGCACATGGACATGTGGCACAGGGCCCTTCCCATGGCACTTTGAAAGTCTGCTGTCCCTGGGCAGATTTCTGCCGTGGAGCAAAAGTGAAGATCATGAGCCCTTGTATCTGTTGTAGGCTTGCCTGTTATATCCATTTCTTTTCTGCTGTAGTTCACCTCTGAAGCAGGAGAAGATGTTGATCAGTGGAAGGGAAGTATTTCACTAAAGTATTCTCCCATCACCTTTAACACCTCCTGTTGACTTCTGATAGAAAAAAATGTTGCAGTCAGCTGTTTGCCTTGAGGCCATCACACCAAGCCAGGCCAAAATCTGTGCAGTGGTAAGACAGTGCAGATGCCATGTTAACTGTTATCTGCCCTTCCACCAGCTCAAGGGGTGTTTATTTCCTGATAAGCCCATGTTCATCTTTGGAGGGGTACCAACTCCAGCAAACTACTCCTGAAAGATGATTTAAAATTTCATCAGTTCTTATAAAAAGTAAGACTAGTATAAATGCTTTGTGAAGACACGGCTGGTTTAGTGTTGCCTGGAGAAATTCTCTGCCTCTATCACTGTATTTTGAATCATTTTGAATATCAATGCAAAACTTCTCTTAAGCAGCACTGCTTTCCTGCTATTCTTGCTTACATCTGTTCACTGTAGTAATGGATATTTTTTGGCTCTAAGCAGTTATGCAGCATGACACTTGGCGAAAAGATGTCTGTGTGTACAATAGCTACTGTTTTTTGAAGACTCATTTGGCCCTTGTCCCCTCTGGGTGAAACAAAAGTATAAATATATCGCTATAAATTGCTCACCAGCCTTTCATTGCTACTGTTATCTTTTTGATGGACATTGCTTATCCTTGAGCTCTGCCCTGGACTGAACTTTTTTGGGAAAATTTAAAGGATTTGATTTTAAGCTTCAAATGTATTGTGTATATGTTTGCTGAATGACAAGTTGTGCTTCTGCTATCTAGTCAAAGGCATATCCGTCCTTTGTAAGTAGCATGCTGTTTATATGTGATACAATTATTTCCACTAACTGCTCAGAATCCAACTGATCACTCTCACAGCCATAAATGAATCTGTTTGACAACCTGTTCTCTGCACAGTAGGTAGTCTTCTACCCGCCAGCTAATTTATCACTGCATCTGCCTTGCTCTGCCAAGGGATATGTTCCAGTGCATTTATTCTGTTTCTAAAAGCTTGTGACTGGCCATTATCTTGGGAGGAGAGACATGTAGAAGAACAAAAATTTTATGATGTGTCCTTCTGTCTTTGTGAAACTCTTCCTTGCAGCGCCTCAAAGAGATCTCCTCCATTAGTTGTTTTCATTTTCTTTTACGGGCTGTACTTCCCAGTAATCATAGAGACCCCCAGCAGTCCAGCTGGTTGGCTCAGCCTGGATGAGAATGTTTCTCAGCACTGGTGAGAAGTGCTTAATTGATATTAACATGGATGGAAATGGTCTGCTTAGCCATAGGACAGACGTCATTTGGTACACTTTCCTTCCCTCTAATGGTATAGTGCTCATGCAACCTGAAAGGACCATCTGCAGATCTATGAGATTAGTGAGGGCCTGTTTATTGTTTGGCTTTTCTGTTGGTTTCCTATCTGTCTGGATCGGCTGTGCTAATTGCCTTGATATATGAATGTCAAGGTTGCCTAGATATCCCAGCAAGCAGCAGATATTTTAACAGGCGTTTTATTCCCAATTCAAAGGAAGTTTAACAACTTGCTAAACTGAGCAGCCACCACAACAGGAAAACCTTCATCATCCAGACCATCTGAGTCAAGCTCTTCTGCTGTGCTGCTAAGCAGTGCTTTTGCGGTCTGAGCTCTTCAACACAGTTTGCGTTTTATTTCCACAGGACTCAGGGTTCAGGTTCAAGACCTTTCCTAACACATCTCCCTCTCCCAGTACAAAGCAAAGCTGCCTGCTTGAATCAGATAAAGACAGCAAAGTTCATGGATGACGGAAAACTGTCCAAATTGTAGGTATCACCTGCAAGTCAAGGCTATCTTTTTTGATCTGATGTAAAATCTGGGTCTTTACTCTTCAGTAATAAGATCTCCTGAGTTTTAGCCTTGTCTTGTCACACACACAGGAGGATTAACACCGCCAAAAGGGAAATTGAAGATGCCACTCAGAAGAATGGACAGGGCAGTAACTTATCAATAACCGTATCATCCTTTCACCTAACAGACTCTAATACAGAGACATGTCTTGTTTCTATTAATATTTCATAGAACCAGCTGGTACTGCTAGATCCAGCCAGTCCCAATGAACTTCATTTTAGCCTTTTTATTATCTTATAAATGTGATAGGGTTGATGGATACCATTTAATGGAATGCTTTCCACCCTGCTACCCCCTCCTTTCCCACCCTGAAAAGTCTGACATTCATAAATTGAGGAGGTCAGTAATTTGCATCCAGCTGAGTGGCTGTCTAGCTTTAATGAGATGATTTGTAATCATAAGCACTGCACTGCAGTGGTGTCTGGTACAGGGGGAAGAGGAGCACGTATGCATACTCCAACTGAGATGAGGGAGAGGTGATGGGAGGGAGGGAAAGCACATGGATCAGAAAACAGAAACAAGGCTGGAATGACATAAGGAGCTCCATTAAATGTAATACAATAATGTTGGCCTGGTTAGCATAAGAAGAGCCAGTGGCTGGCTGATGCAAGTCAGTGAAACTCCTGTTACATAGGTCAGGCAGGCAGCTTGCAGGATTGCTGTTATCCAGAGCTCTTTAGAGTAGCTGAAAATAACGGGTTCATTTTTTGCCAGCTTTAAGCACTCAAGTGCCCTTACTACCCAGCTCCCTCATTCCTCTCCCACTCCTTAAATAACAAAAAAACTTCCAAACCAGAAAGATGCTTTAGGGGCTAAAGAGTTGGCATGTTCCCCATCAGCTATATTTTCAGTCTGTTTTCCAAAAAAAGTGGATCACACTTGTCTCTGTGTGTATTCTTCCCCCATCTGATGCATTATTAACCCACCAGCTCTTTTCATTTCAGTCACACAAAGCAGTAGCAAATTCCTGCAAGTCTCAGGCAGACAGGTAGGAGAGAGACGAAGACTATTAATCCTTTCACTGGGGGAAAGACTTGGAAGAGAATCCTTCTGAGAGAGAGAGATTTTTAATTCCCTGGCTTTGATAAAAGCTTCGCTTGGCATCTGTTTCAGATCAGACAGCCACGAATCTCACCACAGGCACAAATCCATAGGAAGCCAGGCAGCACTAGCTCTCTTGCACACCCAACTACTTTCCCTAACTGTGAGAATTTTGCACCTCCCAAAGACTATCTTTCCCTTGTCTCCAGGGTTTCTCTCCTCTGTAGTGGCAATTCTCTGAGATCTTCATGCGATATTTTTTTCATTAGGAGTCCCAGCTGCAGAGGACTATGTTTCTTTAACCGTCTCTCCAGCTGTCTTGAGTTATTCTGCAGCAGCCCAGATGGATCGGAGTAGTTTTTCTTACGGCTGCAATGGAGAGTAGCTTGCATCAGCTTTAAGGTTGCTATTTTTTAATTCATTAAGTACTCTATGTTACAAAAAAGTAAAAAGGCAAGAGTCCAAACTGATCTGTTCTGCTACTGGCACCTTCCACAGAGAAGTCACTGAAGTGAGGCAGTGGGCTGATGCTTTGTCCTAACTCGCGGTGTCTCCCTGTGCAGTTTTTGATGCACAAAAATGTTGTTCAGCCCAAAGCTCATTTATGAGGGGTGGTGTCTCCAGGACAGCTTGCAGCCAGGTTACTTTGTGAGGAAACAGCCATCCTTTCCTTTGCCGGTTCATAACAGGTGACTTTCGGCCCTAGTTCACCTTACCTTTCCCAGTCGTGACCTCACATCCCCTTCCTCATCTGTCCCTGAAGCATGAACATCCTTCCTTCCAGGCAACAATGAGCTTTTCTCTCCCCCTCTCCCGAGCTCTTTCTGTAAAACATACATGCTTCATGTGCTTCCTTCCCTGCAGATGTTTGTAACTCTGCAACTTAATCCCTTCCTCCTCTTCCTTGGGGAGACGTGTTACCTCTATGTTAAGTAACAGAGATTTAAGTTACAGGGATGTGTGGGTGGCCTTCAGAAATCATGCCAGTAAGATGTTTCTCAACCAGATTTTTAGTTCCAACAGAAAAAGAAGAAACAACACAGCTCTACCCAGCAAGCAACAACAGTAGTCTACCTTCTTTTGGGATAGAAAGTGCCTTTAGTCACACTAGGGGAAAAGCTTCTCTGGGTAAGATGAATATCCCTGTAGAAGACTCTTTTTTTGAGAAGTTCCCTATCCAGGAAGCAGGTCCTCCACCTTTTCTCCCTTCTTTCGGTCTATAATCCTATCTAACTCCATCAGCAGATCTGTGAGCTGACAGTATCTTGCATAGCTTTTACACAGAGGGATCAACTGCTTTGCCGCGTTCTTAAAAAGTGCCCATATCTACTGTGCTATTTAAACAATGTATCATCTGTCAGAAAGGAATTAGTTGAGTATATTCTTGATGCTAAGAAGAGCATAAATAAACTGTAGACTGAACAGAGGGTCAGGAGGAGGGAAATTCAGTTTTACTGTTGCTCTAATGTACACTGTCTCCTCTTTGTCTAGGGAGTATCCCACTGACTATCACCTCTCGGTTATCGGTGTACTTTAGTGTAGCCATTCAGGCTACAAAAAAAACTTGAAACATTCATTGGTGTTTTTTTATTATTTTCTCAATCATATTTCCTTGACTTGACTTGTCCTGTCCCTTTGATCAATAGCAGACGTCACCCAGCATGAGACATGTTTTGGATTGATTTAGAGTGCTTGTTAGTACCAACTTCTAAATCACTTTGCTGAGTTCCCTCTCTTTGACGCTGTTGGCACTGGATAAGGTCTTAGGCTGGGATTTTCAGAGGAACACAACAACTGAAGAATCCAGAACAATTAGTGCTCTCCAGCCCCTGTTGAAAATCGCAGGCATGAGCTCAAGAAATTTACTTGCTTTCACTTAAAAGATTTCCAAGCACTTTAGGGTGCCTATGGCTGCTTTATGAGGGTTTCAGAGGTGCCTTTCAGAAGTCGTGTGCTTAAGTATATTTGGAAATCCTATTAGAAGCCATTCAGTATCTTAATGTGCCTAAATTCCTTTAAAACCTGATTCAGCATACTGTCATACTCTTCTCTGTGTGTGAGAACAACAGCATAAAGAGTGGGCTCTCAGTGAATGACTGATGCCGTATGAATGTGTGAAATACAAGCCAAATCCCAAATGTAAAGGCTCGTATGCTACAGTCATATAACCCAGTCACTTGTTTCTTCAGCAGTTGTCACAGCAAAGCTGTCATTTCACGGTTCAAGAGTCTTTATCACATTCGTATCCTTGATACATACTCAGGGAGAAGGAAGAATTCATGAGGTGAATGGAAGTGTGATTCAGAAACTACATCAAGTCGAGGAATGAAAATGCCCCCAGCAGTGGCCTCTGTCTATTTGGATATGTGGAATGGATAGCTGGAGTTCCTCACATAATTTAGGTTACATTACCATTTTCCAAGAAAAATCCACAGTCTGGATTCAGTTTGCATAAATAGGAGCTTCAAAACCAAAGTCTAAAACATCTCATTCCATTCTTTCCAACTTCCAGCTGAAGGATATTTCTGATCATGAACTGCAACGGTGGAAAATATTGACTGATTCAATCAGAGCAAGAGTGAAAGACAGACAGACGCATAGACCACTTCCGAAGAGATATATCCTGTTTCCTATGACAGGCAGCTTTCTTATTAAAATTATCCCAGTATACACATTCCCTATTCAAGCATGAAGTGCTCATTACAAGTCTCTACATAAATAATGTACACTTAAAATGGTTCCCTGTGCCATAAATATTGACCTCGGTTAATAATTGACTATGGGATTATGTGTCTGCTCCCCTCAAACACCACTGTCTGAAGGTCTTGCCTCTTCCCATTATTTCTTTCCTTTCACTCCTGTAATTTTTGGACTAGATATTATACTGATACAGTCAGTGTAACGATGGCACAAGTTTGGACTGGAATATCTAATAGCTCCTCTTCCCTCCCAGTTCTTGCTTAGTGTCCCCATTCATTTAATTGGAAAATGTGAAAAAAATAATCTTTTGAATTCTCTTTGTCATTTAATCTACGATTTCTCTGCAGATGCTTGCTGTGGTGCTTCTCCATTTTTGCTTTAACTTTTAGCTAACGTTATTACAATAAGGGATATCTACCCATCATTTTGTGAGGCTGGTTCATGTTTCAAAGAGCAGAATATGGACCAAATTCATTGCTTGAAATGCAGTGGAGCCGAGGCATTCCTGCTATATAAAGCTTTCCACTTTCATGCTTGATAAATGTGTACTGTCTGTACTGAGCATTTGCAATATTCTACAGATTCATGGAGGAAGAAAAACTGAATGATAGGAAAATAGTGCCTGGCAGAGTTAAGGTTTATAATGTCAACTGCAGCCATGACTCCTGAATAGCCTGTGGCTCTCTAGGCCCTTACTCTGCAGCTCTTAAGCTGGGCATGCAGGAAAGACAACTCGTACTTCATGCACAAACATGCCTTATATATCTAGAATGAGTAGCCCATAGAAATTTGACTGGGCCTTGTATGTTGGACGAAAACTGCATGCTAAGATAAAATGTGCTGAATAGCATATCTGTGGTATTCAAGTACCAGAGAACAGTGAGGAAAGGCTTTGACTGCAACAGCATGAAAAGATTTCATCAGGATGTTTTGTCCTCTAAGTTATGATGTGACTTTCCTCTTCTGGACAGTCTGCAAATATGTAAGTGTCACTAAAAATGCTGTGATTTTTCCTTGTAATTGACAACTTTTCCTTTTCCTCTGGTGACACAGTTACAGACAGTCCATGTGGGAACTGAGAAAACTGTGTCTCTTCTTTTATTCTCAGCCTTTGCAATTCCAAGCCCAACGGCTCCTTGCTTTGAAAGAGAGATATGGAGGATGCTGTCCAAAAACCAACATCTATTTATGGAGACGGTGAATACACAATGAGTTAGGAGATGGTGACCAAAATGTGCAGCATTGTTTGTGAGTCCTTGTGGACCAATAAAAATAATAGAACTGCAACTGTAAATAGCTTATTACAAACATGCAATTTCTATGCTTGGAATTCAGGACTCTGTCCAGACCATAAAATTAATCCTCATTGCCTGATGGACCTTGGAAGCAGGACTCCCCTGCCAAAGGTCACTTAGTTCTCAGTGGTGGCATCAGTGCTGATTTGTTTCGGCTCTGTGCATAAACATTTGCTGCGCTCAGTTACCAGTTGGGATTTCATGAGGGACATATCAGAAAGAAGGGATGAAGTGCCACAGCCCCTTCATAGCTATGAATTTCACCTCAAGGAAAGGCACAAAGAAGGACCTAGGTACTAAAACTCACATTTCCTGGGATGGTTAATAGAAGGAGAATGCTGAAAAGGTTTCACCTTGGGCTAATAATTGAAATTATTGGCAAAAGAATAATGAGAATTTGTAGTCATAGATAAGGTTAGATGTGATGAAATATGCTTTATGTTCAATAAGTACTAGTTCCAGTTTTTATTGTGCCAAGAATGTTAACATTTGTAATACTTTTTTGAGGATTTTTGATTTTAAATTATTATCTATTAATCAAGAATATTTAGAAATGCGTAAATGGGACACACTGAGCTGGTGGTTTTTTGCACCTATTTATACTGATGTAACATGCACAGACAAAAAACTGCTGTAACTCGGTTTGCATCATTATTTTGATTTTCATTTTGAGTGTATTCCTTCCTCTGGAGCACAAATCTCACGACCTATAAACTGCTTTATGATCTCTGGTGGCGGTGTCCTGACCCATAAGAGAAATGAACCAATATTCCCCTCTTATCTCTTTCTTATAGACCATCATGTAACTGCATAATCAAACTTTTAATTTAAAGTTGTACTGGAAGCAATATCTAACATGGTTCTATGGGCCATTCCTTGGTCTTTCACATTAGCAAGCATATAGCATAGTCCCTAAGGGAATAAAAAGGATTGCAACTTCAACCTTCTTGAATTAAACTTCTGTGTCACTACCACAACAATTTATTGATATGACATTTTGCTCCCCAGTGTAGTCTGTTACAGTTTGTCTTAGGCAGAAGGAAGAAGAAAAAGGAAAAAAAAAGACACGCAGAAACTCAGAGCTGGGTTACTGGAACAGATTAAATAGAACTATAAATTTGACAATGCCTAACTGCACAGCTCTGCTTTTACAGTAAAGATGTCTTGTCCCATACCCCCATCCCCTAAGAGCATAAAACCAGCCCAAGGACTCTTTCAAGATTTAGTGGAAAGGAGGACTTCAATGGTGGCCACATGGCCTTCAGACATGAGACTGAAGATACAGGCATGTCTGATGTGCCCTGACCAGTGCGTGGGCTGCTCTACCGCAAGCCCACATGCTGAAGGACACTTCATCTCCAGGCTGCTGGGAACCTTTGTCTCAGGCTATACCAAAATAGGCTGGTATTAATACAATTGCTGCTTTTCAATAGATAACACAGCAAATCATAGAATCATAGAATCATAGAATCACAGGGTTGGAAGGGACCTCTGGAGATCATCTTGTCCAACCCCCTGCCAGAGCAGGGCCACCTTAGAGCAGGTTACACAGGAACGCGTCCAGGCGGGTTTTGAATGTCTCCAGAGACGGAGACTCCACCACCTCCCTGGGCAGCTTGTTCCAGTGCTCTGCCACCCTCAAGGTAAAGAAGTTCCTCCTCATGTTTAGGTGGAACTTCCTATAGTCAAGTTTGTGCCCGTTACCTCTTGTCCTATCACTGGGCACCACCGAAAACAGCCTGGCCCCATCCTCCTGACACCCACCCTTCAAGGATTTATAAGTGTTGATAAGGTAACCCCTCAGACGCCTCTTTTCCAGGCTAAAGAGACCTAATTCCCTTAGTCTATCTTCATAGGAGAGGTGTTCCAGTCCCCTAATCATCTTAGTAGCCCTATGCTGCACCCTCTCCAGCAATTCCTTGTCCCTCTTGAGCTGGGGAGCCCAGAACTGGACACAGTACTCCAGGTGGGGCCTCACCAAGGCAGAGTAGAGGGGGAGGATGACCTCCCTCCACCTGCTGGCCACACTCTTCTTGATGCACCCCAGGATGCCATTGGCCTTCTTGGCCACAAGGGCACATTGCTGGCTCATGGTCATCCTGTTGTCCACCAGGACTCCCAGGTCCCTTTCCTCAGAGCTGCTCTCCAGCAGGTCAGCTCCCAACCTGTACTGGTGCAGGGGGTTATTCCTCCCCAGGTGCAGCACCCTACACTTGCCCTTATTGAATTTCATGAGGTTCCTCTCCGCCCAGCTCTCCAGCCTGTCCAGGTCTCTCTGGATGGCGGCACAGCCTTCCGGGGTGTCAGCCACCCCTCCCAGCTTTGTGTCGTCAGCAAACTTGCTGAGGGTGCACTCTATCCCCTCATCCAGGTCATTGATGAATATATTGAAGAGCACTGGGCCCAGTACTGACCCCTGGGGAACACCACTCATCACTGACCTCCAGCTAGACTCCACGCCCCTAATCACAACCCTCTGGCCTCTGTCCTTCAACCAGTTTTCTATCCACCTCACTGTCCATTCATCTAACCCACTCTTCCTAAGCTTCCCTAGGAGGATGCTGTGGGAGACCGTGTCAAACGCCTTGCTGAAGTCAAGGTAGACCACATCTACCGCTCTCCCCTCATCCATCCATCCAGTCACCCCATCATAGAAGGTGATCAGATTAGTCAGGCATGATTTCCCCTTGGTGAATCCATGCTGAGTACTTCCGATGGCCCTCTTTTCCTCCATATGCTTTGAGATGACGCCCAGAACGAGCTGTTCCATCATCTTTCCAAAGTAGAAATCCACCCAGGTCTGTTGTGAAGCCCAAGTATTAGCAGCCTGCCTCAGGGTTGGTGGTGCCATAAGAGCTTGACAGCAGCACATAATGTGTGTGAATGTTTTCATGTTCAGCTTAACCCACAGTGTCTACATAACACCAACTGGGAAATGGATGAAAAAATCAAGGATGCTCTTTTTAGTTAATTATTTGAACCACACTTTTACACCAGGAAGCGGTGTTCCCTGGTTGCTTGACAGACACTTAGCAGACAATTTCCACTTGTCCCTGTACAAGGTTCCAGGTGCAGCCCCATACTAGTTGGTGCAATGCATAACCATACACCAAGTGTGCATATCCACTCACATGAGTGAGCAGACCTCTTCTGACATCTGCAGGGCTCCAAGTCAGAAAAGAAGGTTCCCCTTGAAGGTCTTATGTTATAACAGGAACCTAAAATGTTCATCTGAGCTGCAGTTTGTACTGCCCCCTCCGTGGGGCTGTGAGGGAGAAGGCAGATCCCGTTTGCATGTGCAAAATATGGTCCTGATCTCATCTGTGGTTTCCTGCCTTTATTATAGGCCATAGAAACAATGGGCATTTTATTACCCTGAGTGTATCATTTCTGTTTGAATGCTCCCTCAGCATGGTGTTCTGACTCGAGGCTTGCCGAAAGAGGCTTGCACAGTAATTAAAAGACTGTTAATATTGCTAATGCTGTTCAAAGCATAATTCCACATCAAAACACTGCTGGGCTTTTGGGGCTGTTCTAAACATCCAAGCTTTATCCCACTTCAAATTCATCTTCTGAGCTTCCCCTCCACAGTGGATCAAACCAAGGGCCTGAATCCAACCATACTGTGAATGAAGCTCCAGATTGTATAGCTTCAAGTCATCTTCCTATGTATGAAATTGTATGCTGTACTGCTTTGTATAATAGAAGTCCTTTGTCATCTATCGTTGAGCTATGTCATGCAGAAATGCAATAAATTGAACTTTCACAGTTGGTTTATAATCTATGTTTGTTACAGCCCAAACAATTTAAACCCTGGAGGTAAAACTGGTAAGTCTCTCTTCTGAGAAGAAGTTTATCCTGAGTAGAGCTTAGAAAGACATTCACACCTTGACCCAAAATATGGTTCTCACCAGAGACCTCCATCACATTTCTACAAACTAGGGTACTGCTTTGTCTGCTTTTTCCCTCTTTCAGAGGCAGGAAATGCAACCTATGGCTCTCAAAATCAAGTTAAAATTGTTCTGCCCATCTGGGGCAGATTTTTGAAAAAATAATGCTAATCACCACAGCAAGGATCTGATTTTCAAAAAAGCTCAGTTTCTATTTTGTCACAGAGCTTATTGGTTAAAAGTCATAACTGTGTACAATGAGTACTGGTCTCTTTCAAAATCTGCCATAGTGGGAGTTGCTGGATGGTGAACACTTGTGAAAATCTGCCCTTCCATCAGCAATATTAGCAAAAAGTTTTGCACCTGGTGCTTAACTTTAGTGAGGGTCTGAATATGGCTGTTCATCATCAAAATCAGGAAAACTGAGATTGGAATTTATGGTTTGAATCAGGTGTAGAAAAGGCTTTGGAGGTTTTTCACATCACTGCTCTAACAGGTAGGATACTGCCTGTTTCTCTCTTTTCTATTCTCTTGACCCAGTTTCTTTTTAACACAGGAAAAACATTTCTTGACTCTCCATTTAGCCATGATGATCCTGGAAGAGTTGACAGTGTTGTGCTTTTACTGCATTAATTCTGTCAAGTTAATATGAGAATGAACTCAAATTTGCTGGTCAACATGTACCTAGGGCACACTGAAAGGAGTTCTACCAAGCTACAAGCATGTCATTTGTAAAAGTCTCCTGGCTAGGCATACTCTGCGTGTCCTCTCCATCTCATAAACAAAGAGTAAGAGCTGCCTTTTCCGTGAGGAAACTGGCATGGCATTTGTGGCAGCATGAGGTTGTTCCCGAAGACTGATATGAAAAGTAGTTTATCTGCTCTGTGGTCAATGTATCATCCTTCTCACACTTTTTGAGCTGCTTTTTTGAGAATGATGAATTGTAGTCATCACTGCGTTCAATTAATTTTACTCAGCTGGTTCTTATAGTGCGTTTGTACCAAATGTCCTCTAACAGCTGATAAATCATCCCTGAGTGGCTGCAACGGCAGTGACATACAATGGACTGATGACAGGAATGTGTCACATCGTGTCTCTCACCCCCTCTTTCCAGAAAGATTTTTGTGACCTTTGGTGGCATTTGCAAGAAGCCATTTTATCGTGATGTTCCATGGCTCTATTGATCTCTATGTAGGATTAATATTAGACAAACAGGCCATATAATTTATGTAAACTCTGCAGGTAATTAAATTCCTTCTAGCAAAGGTCAGGGCAGAATATTTAAGATTTCATTTGAATAGAAATTACAGTTAGAAATGAAGGAAAAAAAAAGAGGAAAAGGAAGAAATTTGGATCTTGTCATATCAATTATTATGGTGTAACTGAGAGGACTCAAGTTATTTCTCAAAGGCTAAGATCCAGTCTTCATCACCTGTACACACAGGTCAGAAATGTTTGTCTACAATGACTTACAAATAACTTTAAGAAATGTCCAAATAGTTCTAATGGATAGTGAATGAAAACATATTTTTCCAAAGAGACCTGAGACTCTCCTTCTTAACCAGCAAGACCCATACACACAAGCATGTCTTTGTAACTTGCTATGGGAGCAGGTGCTCATATGAATGCATGGCTTCTGCACAAGGATGTTGAAGAACACAAACTGCCTTATGATAAAGTTTTATGCTTTGAATACAGTGGTTTTTTGTTTGATATGTCCCGAATGATTAGAATGTAGTGCTCTCTTTGGGAAAGGCTTTCATATTTTCTACTGCTTATCTGATGAAGTGGTCTCACAACATCTCCTCTGGACACAACAGAGGACTGTCACAAGGCCGAACAAGGACCCAGGCTGGGAACAGTCATGTTCAGGGCGTGAAATCCTTGGAGCAACCCAATCTATGGAGAAGGTTTGAGTGAGTGTCACAGTCACCGTCCCCTGCAGCTGAGAGGAGTATGTATTCACAGAGATAGCTGGGGTATAAAATAGCTCTCAGTTACAGAATAATATAAGTGGTAGAGGAAGGATTTTTCACATAAAATCTTTTATTGTCTTTTTTCCTCTGTCTCTCATTGAATGGCCTTTGCAAATCTGTTGTGAAATGGGGTAGTGGTTACTCATCATTGAGAAATGCAATCATGGTCTCATCTTAGTGGTGTGACATTGCTCTACCTCCCTTCCTGCAGCAAAGACCTCACCGAGGTCTGGTTTCGCTTCACTATCTCCAGGACCTCTGTGTCCCTTGCACCTCACTTTCCAGAGCACTCATCACCTCTTCATACGGTATTTCTCTGACCCCAAAACCTTTCTTCTCCAACCCCCTCCCCATACTGATAGTAAACTCTCCACCCAGTACAGTTGATCCTTAAATCTGCAAAATTAACTGACGGCCTTGAAACCATGCCTCTCCTCCAAACTTTGCTTCCAGTAAGAAGGGCAAAACATATTTGGGATCTAAAATCACAAAAGGAAAGAAAAATTCAGGTTGTAAAGGACCTCAAGAAGTCTCTAATCCAACCTCCTACTTTGAGCAGGAATAGCTATGATATGACAAGTTTGCCCAAGGATTTATTCAGTTGGATCTTGCAAACCTCGATGCACAGAGACCACACAACTCTTGGCAACCTGCTCCACTGCTTTAGTGTCTTCAGGGAAAATAAGATTTTCCTTATAACCTGGCTGAACCCCTCTGCTTTTAGTCTGGGCCCAATACCTCTCTTTCCCCCTACCAGGCACCACTGTGAAGACCCTGTCTCTGTCTTGTGGATAACCTCCTTGCAGGTACTGGTAGACTGCTATACCACGTCCTCTCCTCCAGGCAAAACCCACCGCAGGCCCTCAGCCTCACCTCACAGGCCAAGTCTTCCAGACTTTTTTTAAAATGTATGTAATATTTATCCCTTAACTTCATTGCCCCTGACCTTGATAGCCATTCAGAGAAGACAGAAAGAGGAAGTCCTGCAAGGAGCTCAGCCAGTTTTCCCACTACTTTGGATGCAGTTTATCTGATCCCATGGGCCAGGTATGAGTCATGTTCTCAGGAGTAGTCCCTGACTTGATCCTCAGCCTCTGCAGTAGCTCTTCTCCTCCTTGAACCCCTTCACTAAGCACAGAGGCCAGTGAATGCCAATGCAGAGAAGGCATTGTGTGCCTCAGCACTATTGCTGTTTGCTGTTATAAAGTTACCGGCCCCATTCAAATGGGAGTTTGGCTCCCAGGTACTGTAACCCTGTGAGAACCAGTGATGAAAACTGTGACCACAACAACTAGCATCGCTTTGGGGCTTTCAACCACTGTTCATGACAATCCATTTAACTCAGCAACCACACAGTCCTTGAAACAACAAAATTGCCAAGAGAAGACATAAGCTGTGATAGGAAGTGCTTCAATTGGAGTAGCATAAACTGACATTAACATTGATGTGACTCAAAGCTGTCCTAGGCCCTTTACAAGGATATGGTGATGTCAGACAGGCTTTCCTTCCAAAATCTTGTTGTGTAAAGGAGTGCCAGAGAAGAGGCCTTTAACCTTTATTGACCTCTCTTGAGCGAACAGAGAACTATGGGCTCACCAGTGTGACGGCTGGCTGAAATGCAGTAGCTGGCACATCAGAAGCCAGAATAAATAGCCATGGAGGTGACTTCTGGCCTTAAAACCTTAGAGTCAAATAATTTACTGAACAAATGAGATTATTTTGCAATAAATTATTTGAGGAAATTATTGTGTAAAGGTAAAAACACTTGCCGCATTCAGTAAGTGGTGGCTGCTAGGAATTCAAAAGCAAAGAGCACCTACCGCTGCATCCTAAATGCCAGCAACCCAATTGCTGAGCACATGCCCGGTTGCTCTGAGGTAGCTCAGCATCTGCTGCTGTTGCAGGTCCTGCTGCAGGTCTGCTCCAGTCACAGCAACATCTGCCTCGCCAGCTTTGCTGCAGCATCTTCCACCTTGGAGCTATCTGCCTTTGCTTCAATGAGAGCCCCATCTGCCGCCACACTGGCTGTATCTGTTTCTGATATGATTACAATCACATCTGCTCTGCCATTGACTGCTGCTTTCATTATAGTTATAATGTCATACACCCTTGCGCTTTCTGCTGCTCTTACTACGATAATGACACTACCAGCTGACTTGGCTTTTGATAGAGTTGCTAAAACATCTGCCCTTGTGCTTACTTGAGGACACAGGTGTAGCTGAGCTGATGTGAACTTAAGGTTCATATAAACTCGTGTTTTCTCCACCACTGGCCATCTCCACACACTTACGGGGAAGATATGGGCACTCTACAATAAGCAGATATGGGAAAATCTGCTGCTGATCTTAGCCTGCTCCTGCAGTTGGTGCAGCAGGTACAGTGTTAGCCTGGGATTCGGAAGAACTAGATTCAGATTACTTCTTTGCAACCAAATTACCAACTAAGTCTGAAAAGATTACTAAGGCCCAGATCTATTGTGGAGTTTCACACTCAATGTCGCAGTTGCTGGTTTTTTGGTGGTTGGTTTTCGCTATGAAAAAAACCCACTCTTGTGTCCTTTCACACTAGTTCCCCATGATATGGATGGGGAAAGTTAGAAGAACCTCAGGAATTTTCTCAAAAGTTGCTGCACTGAGAAAGGGCCTCTCGGTAGAAAATTGTAAAGACATCGGCACCTACTTTCATGGAGGATTCATAGCCTGAAACCATCCCCTGGAGGAATGTGCCTGTTTCTTCTCAAAATGGATGTGGGCTCAGTTCATCTTTCCCAAATCACAGCTGACATGCAGTAGCAAGTGCCCACATTCCCCTCTGGGTTCAATGGCAGCACTGAAAACGAGTAACAGAGGGATGAGGGATGAGTATTGAGGGTGTTTCATCTTGGGGTTTGAAATTATCCCTCCTACAGATGATTACCTCAAAATCAATAAAGAGGTGTGCATGTGGGGAACTTCCTCTTTTACAAGCTCTGCATACAGTGCTTAAAAATTCACTGGTGAGAAGGGAAAGGGATGGACCACGCATAAGCACTGAAGAAGAAATCTGAGTTGGCATGTTTCCCATCCTCAGCTATGCTACCTACCACACATAGAATAAGGGATATTGAACAAGAACAATAAATTCAGGATGAAAAAAAAAAAAAGGAAAAAGAAATAGCATTATAACTCTGCTCTGAAGGAGGACTGCTGGTGCAGGACATGGAAGAACATTAGATGGTGAAATCTTAGTGTTGCTTATTTGACGTGCTTACAGGTTTTCCCCAGTAAATCTCTGCCATCTAGTAAAACTCCCCTGCTTACCCACAGAAGTTCATAAACAAATTTAATTTTCCCATTTTCTTGTAAGTCATCGTACTTCCAGGCCAAAATCTCAGCCCCTCGCACATGTCCCCCTCAGGCCTGTCTTCGCTGATGTATGCCGGCACACCCAGTATTCTTTATTACAAGCTTCAACCCCAAAGCCATATAGCCACACTGGCATGCTCAGCGCGAGCAGTAAGTCACTCTGGTTGAGCCAATAAACCCTGTTAAGAGGTTGGGCTCCTCAGCTCAAGCACAGCACTCGCAAATATATTGATTTGGGTTCAGGCTCATGGGTTTATAGCTCCTTATGTGTCATTTAGTTTATACAAATATATACAGGTCTATCCTGGGATATTTACATGACTGCTCTGTCTCCTCATTAATACAATACCTCAGCATATCATAATCTCCCTTCCCTCTCCTCTCCTCTCCTCTCCTCTCCTCTCCTCTCTTTTCTTCTCCTCTTTCATTTTTACAGTTATATCCCCAGCTCCCTGTAGATGTTTTATTACAGAGCACTGCTCGGTTACATCCACTGCAGGGTTCAATGATGTGGGAAGTTTGGGACGCTGGAGTCTGACACTGATGGGTCAGGCAGCACCACATTTGCTGAGCTGAATGCACTTCAGCAGCCTCCTCAAACACAGCAGGCTCCGTCTGGATGCTTACATTTCAGTAAGTGTGTAACATTTGCAGAATCAGGACTCCAAATCTGCCATCCAAATGATCTGCAAAAGCAGCTGGTCTTATGCCTGTCTAGTCAAACTAGACCAAACCTCTGAACCTTTTGAGGTTCGTCCATCACTAATAATTAATGTCTGACTTGGATAAAGCTGACATTTGGTTTATAAAGGCAGACTAATAAGCTCTGAGAAGGCTTAGAAATCCTATCAAGTAATGTATTGCATTACAAATATTAAAAATTACTGTCAAAATTAACATAATCTACTGCTGGGCACGTTAGTATATTAATCTGATTGGAAGCGTGACCTCTTTTTGATAGCTTTCCAAGTGACCTGGCTAAAACTGACATTTCTAGATATGCTACAGATAGCTACTTTTTATAGATCTGTACAAATATAAGATACAGAGAATGTAGATACCAAAAATACTGTATTTCCAGGGCTTTTAAAATTTCTGTTAGAGGCTTTTTTGTTACATGAATATCCTTTGTATTCAATGAGAAGCCCAGTATTTTACATTCTATAGGCAACTGGTTTTGCCTGTTTTTTTTTCTCTGTCTTTCCATTTTTAAGGCAGATGTTATTTTTATGGCTAAAGACGTTTGGGCCTCCCTCTGTGATACTTAAAGGGTCCCAAAGCCTACTAATTTCAATTTCAGTGGCTGCAACTAGCAAGTAGTGGGAATTACTGACCTTGAGATGACATGCATGAAAGGACAAAGTATGACAGGGACTTTGTCCCATCTCTCTGTGTCTTTGCTGGACAGTGGCTGTAATGCGCATCTGAATCTTTTAGAGATTCTTTCCCTTCCCCTGTTTTGTGGATGGACATCATCTGGAGGACACTGATGCCGTAAAGGATAACATACCAGCCACTTAACACAAGAAGAAGAGAAAGAGGAAAGTAGTAAGATGAAATGAAATGTAGGAAACAATGTGCTTTCTGATGTCTTCGTGTTCTCCTGGCTCAAGGTGAAAGGTTTGCTTACAATTCACAATCTACTTAGGAGCATGGCATTAAAACTAGATATAATATTAATGTCAAATTTTAGCCCTCACCGCTGGTTAAATCATTTTCAGCTTTTGATGTTCCCCCTTTAATGCAGAGTTGTTTCTTCCTGCCCCTTTTCTAATCCTTGCTTACTCTGAGCATAGGAGCCCATCTTTCTTTGAATTAGAGGTCTGCAGCTGGTCTTTGGTGATCATTGCACTCATTGCGCTGAATATCCTGAGTGTCTCACTATGGCTTAATGGGATCAAAGCCTCTTCTCCATCTTCTGAAATGGCTATTAAGGGGTGTAAGAGCAGTTTGTAGCAGCTCCTGCTCATCAGGCAGAAATGAACATATCAAGAACCATGGTACATAGAGCCCAGAGAATATGTGGGGAATCTGAAAAACTATGGACTAAGGAGCAGAGCAAGTAGAGGGAGTAATGAAGAATGGCAAAATCACAGAAGAATGGAGTTCTTAGGCTTCTTGTGAATATACATTGGATTCACTAAATGATACTGGGCCAAAAAAATTTGGGGAGAATTTAAAAATGGTAAAATATTTTGCTTTGACTGTCTCAACACACATTTTGCCAGGAAAAAATTCTATTCAGCCTGAACTGCATTTTTCACTATGCTTTTTTTTTCCCCCAGATGAGCTACTGAAGAGGAAAAAAAGTCCTGTTCTTCCTGCAGGTCTAGGCTACCCAGAGCTGCAGGGAGTCGATGATGTTCATCTCCGTTTTGATGTCCTGGATACTGGCAGAACTGAATTCCCCAAACGTGCTGGGCCAACTTAGTGGCCATCTGTCTGAATTGACTGTGTTGTCTCGGGCTCAAATGACCACCCAGCCTGAACTCTGCAAGGCGGGGGGTTGCCAAGCTGCGGTTAGTTTCTTCCCCAAATAGCTCTAAAGTGTGACTTGGTGTGTGCTTTAAGTAAAATTATGCTACTGTCAGTTCTCTGCTTGATTAAAATGTATCTTTCAGCGTTTAAGTGTGGGCAGTGACTTCCAGGGATTAGAAAGGGAAGTGAACTGTCTGGAAAGCAGCAAGGAGAGCCGTTGTTTACGATTAGTAGGAGGGCAGAGTAGCATGTGTTGCTGAAGTTTGGGTCTTGGCCACATTACTCAACTCTAGTTAAAAATCTGCTTAATTCACTCCAAGCCCCATTTTCTGTCTTAATAGTACACACAGGGATGTTTTTACCAGCACAGTGATTCATCCACTGTGGTATTCTAGATAAATTTCAGGAGAGCAGGGTTCCCTTGGGCTCACAGTGTGACCATTTGCCCCAGGACAAATGCCCTCATAGTCTGTCAGGTTGGCTGAACACAGCCTTCTTAAGATTTGGACTCTTTCAACATATAAGATTTCACTTAGAATAACAATTTTCTTCCCATAATAAAGGTTTTAAACAGCTTTGGATGTCCTTGCTTTCTCACAATTTCTGCAGGGTGCTGCAGACCACGGGCTCCAGCTGCTGCCAGGGAAACTCTGTGCAGAGATGCTTGTCAAGGAGAGACTTTGTCACCCACAGGAAGTGCAGGTTTTATAAACTCATCAGTACAGTCTCTACTCAACAGGTCTGTGTGAAAAATGAGTGAGCATGCTCGGGTGCCACTTCACTAATGTACAGAAATGGCAAAGTTGACTGTTTTGAAGACACTGGGGTTGCAGTGGCTGTCAACTTAATGAAAAGAGACGTTCCCTTCTTTGCTTCTGTTTCAAAAAGAAAGGAGTTGATAAAGCAAACCTATTTTAAGCCTTTTAATGAGCAATTGTTTAGAACAGTCAAAACATTGGCTTCCTGAAAAAGCCAATAACTGATTTAACTTTTTTTTTTAATAGATATGTGTTTGTATGGCTTACAATATGAAAATAAACTGTTTATAAGCTCCAGAGTCACTGGAGTGGAGTGTAACATCCCTCACAAGTAGAAGTCAAGATTTCTGAGTTTTGGTCCAAGTCTTTAAAACAAACTTGTTTTCTGACTGTAGCAAATGATATCATTCTCTTTCCTCTTTTTCTCTGTTTGTGAGAGGAGTGTGATGAAACTCTATGATGCACTGGGATTTAATCAATTTTTTAAAGCACCTGAAGATCTTTGGATAGAAAACACTATCTATGTATACTCAGTCTACCATTTCTAAAGTTTTTTGTCTGTACACTTTTCTGGATGAATATATTTTCATCTTAACAGAACTAAAATCAAGAAGACCCCAGCTGAAAAAAAAAAAAAAATCTGGGTTTGAGCTTGAACTAGTTTTTCTCTTTTCTCTTGTCCTTTTTTGGTCCTTACTGTGCTGTACCTACTGTTTGTTTGGTTGTTTTTTGTTTTTTTTTTTCTGAATCTTGAGAAACCCCCCATCTGACAGTAATGGTCATAGAAGGAGAAACTGAAACATCATATTATCATATTATTTTAATGTAAATTAGTTATTTTCTTACGCTGAAGAAACAGCTTATTTTGATGGCAGTGGCTTCTGTTGTATTTGTGTTCCTCCACTGATCTCATCAGGGTGCCAAATGAACCATCCACACGGGGCCTGAACCAGCTGGGTCCAATATTAATGAGGAAAGGGACGTACTAATTGCAGCAAGTGGTTCAGAGACCGATGCTTCAAAGCTAATTCAATCGGACCAGACTGAGCCTCCCTGTGCACCGTTTTTCACATGATCACAGAATCACAGGGTTGGAAGGGACCTTAGTAGATCATCTAGTCCAACCCCCCTGCCAGAGCAGGGCCACCTTAGAGCAGGTTACACAGGAACGCGTCCAGGCGGGTTTTGAATGATCTTTCATCATCTTTTGAACAGAAAGTCTACACGGGGACACAGATATTTCACTGAAGAAGTTCTTTTTGCCTTTATCCAGGGGTGCTGTGACCTGCCATCTTCCTTTTATGGGTGTCAAATTGAATCATTAATAGGGACTATCTTGCCAACTGCTGGTTTCAGTTTATTTTATTTTACAGCAATAAGGTGAATTGACTCTAGCCTGGAGCATGGGAGATTTTCAATTGTTTGTTGTGAGCCACTCTCCTTCAGCTCATATTTGTGTTTTTTAATGTCCAAAGGAAATATCTCCCTGCTAAAAGTCTGTTTTACTGTGAGATGCAGGGGTACTCCTGACATTCAGGTGATTGGTGCAGTGAGTTTCTTCGTCTCTTAGGTTTTCTATTCGATATTGCTCATTTTGCTCTTTTTAACCTTAGAAGTGTGGTGATGTTCCTATGAACTCTTAAACTTTTGCTCGGGCACAGGGTGGATGCTGCTGATTCTCAGATGTGCAAGCCATTTCTCCTCTCCAACAGGCTCTGATGGAGCACTCACTAACTGCTGGATTTGGGGGAAAGATCTTTGGCAGCAGTAAGGTCCTAGGAAGGACTATGGCACAAAGTCTTTTTATTGTAAGCTAGAGAGTCACCCAAACTTTAGAACAACACTGTCAGCAGCCCTTGCTGTAGCCCACCATAGTGAGGTTTCTGTGAAAAAGGGCTCTGGCATCCTGGGACTCTCCTTTAGCAGTTGCAACAGTGAAGACAACAGAATGATCGTTGCTGACAGATACTGTGGGAATCTGAAAACGGGAATCACTTCTGAGCAGTTTCCAGTCTTTGCCCAAGAGTTGACTAAGGTTTTTCTTCACAGCCATTCCTTCACAGAGAAGGTATTCACAGAGAAGTGATGGATCAAATATTTCTAAGACTAGGATGCAAATGCATTTAAAATCTCTTAAAATCTCTTTAAGATGAATCAATAATTTTATTAACTTTCTAGGGTTCCCCAGAAAAAAAGAAATGAAAAGAAATCACAGTTCTAAAGGGTGCTTTTTTTTTTATGTGGTTGTTTTATTTCAGCAGATATGTGAATTTTGATCATCCTTTTCACAAATGAAAGCTGTGTGTGAAGGATGTTTGACCTCAGGTGAGTTTGTAAGATAGCATCACATATTAATTGGACAGTTACGTTTTGTGACGTTTGTTAAAAGCCACAGCTATGATTATCCTTAGTATGAGTCCATTTCTTTTCATTTATAGTGGTGCTCACCTTATAATTTTTACAGGCTGGGTTTACTGACTGTGTCTATTCACTGGATGTATAGTTCGCATTGAGTTGCCTGTATAATGCAGACTATAAAATTTAGTTAAGAATAAAATACTTGTTAACTGACTATATGCTTTTCTTAGTGAATTTAGAGTTGTGACCTAATAGTACCCTAGTTCACAACTGTCATCTNCTCTCCAGCAATTCCTTGTCCCTCTTGAGCTGGGGAGCCCAGAACTGGACACAGTACTCCAGGTGGGGCCTCACCAAGGCAGAGTAGAGGGGGAGGATGACCTCCCTCCACCTGCTGGCCACACTCTTCTTGATGCACCCCAGGATGCCATTATCTCTGTCATCACTTGCTCTCTGGAATTTAAAACTGTGCTTTATACCTCTTTGTTCAAGATCTTTATTTTTATACATAGCCTTTTACCCATCCTAGCCAACATTATTTTTATACAAATAGAGACTGCTTCACATTACATACCCTCTTCCACTCATCTCTAGACTAGGACACTTAAAACATTATCGATATTACATTTCACCTCTAATCATCAGCGAGTTGAAACTAGCTATAAGAAAACGTTTGTTTCCATTATGTCATCTCATTCCTACTTCACTGGTCAACATCTCAGTTATAGTTGTGACAAAATTAGTTCAAAGCATGATGAACTTCAACAGCCTATCCTCAGTATTTATCGAGTATTGATAAAGAAATCAAAACTGACACTGACTTCAGCCAAAAATCTGGCATATGATGGAAACTTGTCTCGGTCTCCTGGTGTTTTCAACTTTGAGATTCCTGTTGTAACAGGAGCTGATATTTATTAAAGAATTTGGGAATGAAGAAACTATATCTAAGATTCTGCAATCTCTGCAGCAGGGCAGCATATTTTTTTCTTTCCTTCACATCTGTGATAAAATGTCTCATTGTAATTAATAATTGTAAATCCAGAAGAGATCCTGGTATTCTAAAGTTTAGTATAACTCAGATTCTTGGTCAAGATTGATAGGGAAAAGGTGATGTGAAAAAATCGTAATTAAACAGAATCTTTCCTATGTGATGGATTCCCAGCTTTTTCACAGCTTTCAGGATTAACCACATTATGCCTCACATAGCAGATTTGCATCTGCAAAAGTTCATTTTCTGTCAAGTAACTGCAGTCGTATACTAAGAGGCCATTTCAACCTTGTTCCTTCAGTTTATCTGTTCTGTGATCAATACCGCAGTCTAGACCTGGATGACTGCAGAATCTGATTGCAGTTTAATTTCCCATAAGAGTAGCCAGACCTGCTGAAACAGCGTGAAGATGCAGCACTCTGAGTAAGCAGGCTGAGCGACAAATGTCCTCATGCCATATTGGGAAGCTCAATTAGCATAGCAGAGTGCGTCTTCCTCTGTTATTTTTCTCCCTATTGCATTTTGAAGGGATTAAGATCTGTGTCAGTCATTACCAAGTAAAGGAAAATAGCATTGATGTTGTAATTGTTTCAGTTGGGATAGAGTTAACTTTCTTTTTGGCAACTGATATAGTACTATGTTTTGGATTTGTGATGAGAAATATTTGTTGCTGAGCAATTGAGGCCTTTTCTGCTCCTTGTATCACCCTCCCTGGTGAGTAGGCTGGGAGTGCACAAGAAGTTGGGCCAAACTGATGGAAGGGATATTCCATACCATCCAACATCATGCTCAGCATTTAAAGCTGGGGGAAGAAGAAGGAAGGGGGGGATGTTCAGAGTGATGGCATTTGTCTTCCCAAGTAACTGTTATGTGTGATGGAGCCCTGCTTTCCTGGAGATGGCTGAACTCCTGCCTGCGGATGGGAAGCAGTGAACAAATTCCTTGTTTTTCATTGCTTGCATGCACAGGTTTTCTCTACTTATTCTGCTGTCTTTATCTCAACCCACAAGTTTTTTTCTCCCTTTTCCTCTTCTGATTCTCTCCCCCATCCCAGCTGGGGGGAGTGAACGAGTGGCTGTGTGGTTCTAGCTGCTGGATGGGGTCAAACCACAACAGGCGTCCATCACTGAATAATTCTGAGGAAACTATAGAGGTTCAGGTGTGTTATTAATTCTTCAGTTTATATAAGGTTTTCCTTAAATACTTGAGGATAACCTGGCAGTATGTTAAACACTTAGTGACCACTAAGGACTTTAAGCCAATTCTTTGGTAGATTTAACTGCAGCAGTGGAAAGAATTACCTTCCCTACCTATCCTTTTCACACCCTCTGTCAGGTGTCACTGTCCCCACAGTGTGGTCAGAGGTGCAACTGATCTACAAAGTTTGCAGCCTGCAGGCAAATAGCACCGATGAGAACAGCAAGCTCAGTATTAGGTTTGACTGCATGCACTGACTAATGAAGATGGGTAGTTTAATTTTGGATGGCATCTGCTTCCTCTCTGAGTTTCTTGTGAACTGTCTCCTGAAAGGTTTTACTTTAAGGCTCAGCCTAGGACAAGTCTGAATCAACATCAGGTGACTTTAAAATGCTGCACTGTAATTTGCAGTGGTTTAAAAATGCTTTATGCTTAGATCTGTCTCTGTTGCACAGGTGCCAACTCGTAGAGAAGCCAAAAGGAAAACCTAGGACCAGTAATTGCATCCACCATCAAAGTTTGAGCCCCTGGTATATGCAAGTCACTATTTTTAGGTTCCCAGAGACAGCTATTGGTCTGGTTTGCCAGATGAAGTGAGTTTGTCCCTGCAGAGCTGCTGCGCTGAGGTTTTGTCGGATGAAGGGAAGCTATCAGAAGCTATTTTCACTGGACAGGCAGCCAGGAAGGGAAGACGAGGAGAAGTGTGCCAGGGGATGTGCTCAGATGACTCACCTCAGTTAGGTAATGCCTAAGCTCCCACCAGCAGCAAAAAGTAGCCAAAGTAATGTTAGGATGCATTTACCCAGCAAATTGGGCTTCACAGCTTATTCTGCCATGAGGACTCTTGGCTGAACTTATTTCTAGATCTCCATTTTCTCTTCTTGGGCCAGCTACCTCCATTGAAGCTAACAAGGAGGAAGCTGCATATTACTTTAATTTTTATGCTGAGATTTAAATAATTCAGCTATGGAGGTGTCAGTGAAAACAAGAACAAATAAAGAGAATGGATGTGGAGAAAGGAAAGAAAGTATCGAAGACAAAGAGCTTAGGTATCTCCCAATAAGGGATCACTCATACAATGGGCCATTAAAATTTAGCTGAGTCGAGTGTATTGTTTCTGTGTTGTATTCCCATAACATACTCTGTTAAGGAGGGTGTATGCAGCAAATGCATATTAATGATGTTACACATTTGCATATTATAGATCCATATTACCAAGGGTGTAGTAAAAATCTTTATGAAAAGTGGTAACTATGCAGCAGTCAATTTTCTCCATATCTCAACCATTTTAATGCTTTTTTTTTTTTTTGCACAATCACAGATGCACATACACACACACACACATGCACAAAATCCCTACAACTGATAGCTATACTACATTAAGGGACTAATGACCTGCAAAATTCCATTTATAAAAGATGAAGAAATGTTAGATTTATAAAGAGAGTCATCAAATTATCTCTTCCTCTGGAAGGCTACCAGTTCTTTGTTCCTTTGTTCTAAAATCTTTTAAACCAACAACCTGCTGAATGCATTGTTTTTAAAATATATATGTTAAATTCACCTCAGATTTAGCACCAGGAGACGATTATCCTGAATTACATTTTCAGAATAGTTCGTATGGCTGAGATACAGATTCCAGTAACTCAACTGTTTACAGTGATTGTTAGAGGTCGTCAACCAAGTAAGAAAAGTTTTAGCGGTTATCCCAACATATCTGAACAGGCATGGACCCTCATGTCAGAATTAGACCAGCAACACAGTCTGCAAATAGGTCTCTGCTGGTCTAAATACATAGTTAAAACCTCCTTTACTGTGGATAATGCTTTGGACAAAATGTGCCAAATTTGCCTCCCATCAGTGCAATCTACTATTCACAAATGTTGTTACTGGTTAAATGGACTTAGAAATGTGTTAAAGTGGAGGAATAACTTGGCGAGTTATAGCAGGATATGAGCAAAAGTCTTGGATGCCACATGTCAGTCTTGCAGAGGGAAAGTTTCCTGATGTAAAAGATAAGATTATGGCCCAGATTTCTCCCAGCTTTGATTCTGCCTTCCAGGGAAAATGCTTTGTACGCCACTGCAAACAGAAGTTCTGTGTAAAGGCTAAAGGCCAGAGATGGGCAAAGATTTCCACTATTTTTGGATGAGTTTTTGTGCTCTGAGAAACATAAGAATCACTTGTAAGCTGCTTCTTGCTAGAGGAGAATCGTGGCAAAAATGGGGAAAGATGAATTCCAAGCTCATGCACAAGAGATGGATTTTGGAAGGTCTTGCTGATCACAAGAAAATTCTGGTTCAGAGGGCCCCTCACAGTTTGGCATCAGCCAGTTTTTTACATGAACATTCATGGAAAGAGAGTTAGTTGATATCTGGGTCAATATGTGGCCCGGGCATGAAAAGTTTGTTAACTCACCGCATCCCATCGTCTCTTTCCTAAAGAAGGTGCCATCACTGATAGACCAGAATGAAATGAGGGAGCAGGAGATGTCTGGTCCCACGATGCCAGTTGATCATACTCTGGCTGTAGCCTCCTGGGTGGTTCCTGCCCCCACAGCAAAACAGGTACATCACAGGTACCCTGCCTGCCGCTACATACTTTGCTGTATACAGAGTAGAAGTCCAATCTCTCTTACACTGTAGTTCAGAGGTCTTGCCATTGACTACACTGTGAGGTGGAGCATGTCCTAATTTATAGAAACCAAATGATCTTTACAAACAGAAAAATGCTACAGTAATGTAAAATTGTCCTTGGAGCTGCTCAATGGTTTTATATTCTCAGTGATACTTTCTGTAAGAACTGCAAAGCAGAGGTTTGGGAAAGCAATTTTTCATTCTGGAGACACTGTCTGACTTTAGGAATAAGATTTATATTCTCAATTTATGCACAAATCTTCATCCGTTGTTTATTAAGGGATAACAAAAGTGAAACACTAAAGGGTGAGGGCAGGTGAGGTTCTACATTTTAGGTATCTATGTCTCCCCTACTCTGTGTTTATGTTTTTAATACAGAAGTATTGTTTCCTTTCAGTTTTATTTTTAACCTAAAAAACAAAGAAACCCTCCCAAATATGTTGCTTTTGGATCTTCCATGCTGAAAGATAAGGAATGGTGAAGTACTTGTTTTGTGTCCCTCTGTCTGTTCTATTTACCTACAAGGTGAGAAGGAAGTCAAAATGCAGAATAACTGGCATTTGGCTGGGGTGACGAGGGACATATCCCCTGTCTCCTGTGTACCTGCAAGCAGTTGTCCATGGCTGTCACTTCCTTGAGGTACCCGCAGGTATATTTGACATGCAATAGAGATGCCAGGGTCCAGCTACTTGGTCAGTGAATTATGCACATCCATCTGCCTTAACCCTTACTTAAGATTTATGTGAGGAGTAATGCTTAAAGTTTAGGGCAGTGACCATAAAGTCATCCCAAAATATATGGCCTTATGGTTGGGTAACAAGACGACTGCAATAGCAAAATTCCCCTAGATTTAAATTTTTTCTTGGCTCTATTACAGTTTTCACTCAAACCAAATTTCTCTATCTCTGTAATCCAGCTGATTTTGTGAGCAAACCTAATCAGGACAGAATAGACTGAAATATTACAAATGGCTAAAAAAGAATTGGGGGAAATGGGTATAGTTTTTCAGGGAAATTAAGTGGATACAACATGTATTAGCCTTCCTAACCAGCCGGTTAAGGCAATGCTTACATTCTGACTCAGTTTTACTCAGTCCCAAAGGGAACTTTCATGAACAAGAAGTGGAAGCAAAAAGAGAATAGTCAAGACCTCGCTATTTTTTTCTTAGTAGTTGAAGAAGCAGTTGCCCCATCCTTGTCCCTTTAGACCAAAAGGGAGTTTTACCATTGACGTTAATGGGAACAGGATCTGGCCCAGTAACCGGCTATTTTGGAGCTGCTTCTGTTGCCCTTGTTGCATTGTTGCCGAGAGTACAGAACATCCTTGCCTTCTGTTTTTCACTCCTTAATATTTCCTTAGAATATTTAGGCGGAGAGTGACTGTAAATGCTTAACCTTTGTCAATGGCAGACATTCAACAGAGTTTGGCTGCCTCCTTCTATTTCCTTGTGGACACTGATTTAAGAGTCCATCCAAAACATTTGTTCAGAAGGATATGACTAACATGAGAATCTGTCACTGTGTAAACACAGTGACCAAAAACTATTTGGCAGTGTATTGGATCTGCTAGCTAATAATTAGGTATTTACATTTGCTTTAAGAGCACCAGTTGTGATGATCTAATGTCGTTCAGTATTTATATGGGTAGCTCATCAGATTTTTTTCATTTTACAATGATTCAGCATAATCACATGAGAGAGAAAGAACATTTAAATAAAAGTACTTATTTCAATAACTAATGTAAAATTTCAGTCCGGACCACATTAGGAATGACATACTGAGCTCACAGGAGAAGAACAACGCCTGCATTTACTGGAAACATTGCAGTAAGAGTGAGTGAAGTCATTGAAAACAAATTGCTGTTCCTTTCCTAAATAGGCTTGGGCTGGAATAGGGTCCTCTGGGTTGTGACCAGATTTAGCCTTCACAGCCAGTTTGTTCCACAGAAACTGAGTAAATTCTCTTGGGAAACAGATCTGCAAAAATGTGCCTGAGAATTTTTGAGAAGGGGAGTGATACATGGAACTAATGCAGTCAAAAGTATACTAAAAAACATAACCATTTTGCTGTTGTTTTGGCAGTTTTAAGAAGAGCATATTCATTTATTGACCCTTTTATCACTGCAGCAGGTACAATGCTATTTTGATCCAACTGTGGCAAAAGTTATGTGAATAACAAGTGTATCAGTCCCTAATTCAAATACACGTTATTCACTATCATGAAAACTACAAAGACCATGAAGCCTTAATGATACAGATCCAAGTACACATTGATAAGCTTGAAGGGCACATGATTTGTATTAACTTGTGTACTTTCTATTGATATTGTTTTCAGAGCATCATAAAGGAGTAGGAAAATATTGTGCAATAGCCATTACAAACAAATTTGCTTTTGATTCTCCTACTACTAAAGAGCTTGTGAAAATGTTTGAGGACAAGACCTTTTCCTGCCCACTCGAGGAAGCAAGAACAGCATTACCTTGTCTGACTGTTTGCAAGAAGCAGAAAAACTCACGTTTCCTCACACACACACCTCAGATCACCTCAATAGATCCTAGGAGATAAGAGAAGGCAAATCATGTGCTCTCAGAACCCAATGGGGGACAGACTTCTCTGTGTGCTTTCCAATTCTAACCATGGCAAAGGGAATTACGCCGCCATGGATAGTAGTACTGCTGCTCAGTACCTTCAGTTCTTCACATTTTATATCCTTTATTTGATAGTTTGATAAGCTGAGGAATACATTTCTGTGCAATATACATACATCTTAACCAGGTTAGATCTCACTCTGGTACTTCCACTTCCTGTGCGGTACGTTTCTTCTTCTAAGTCTTTCATTTCACACCAATAAGCACTTTAGGTAGAAAGTTGCAAGATACTGTAATAGAATCAAAGAAATTAGGAGTCATCAAATCCTCCCTCTGATTTAGGGGAGGAGAAAGCAGAGATGACAGGGGACAAGATGAGAAGATAGCAATACTATGCTATATACGTCTGTCTGTACCAGCCAAGTAACTGAACTGGGAGCAGTATATTTTTTTGACAATTCACTCTGCAAAATTGAAATCTGTTGTTGGAAAGTTTTTTTTCTATGATTTTTTTTCCTCTACTCTATGATCCCTAACCCTTTCATGGATCACCAAGGACATAGCTATGGCTTCTGGTCTCTGCTATCGCTTACAATACGTGACCCCTTCCGCATTTGAGAAATGGCAAGTCTCTGTGGTGGAGGCTTTTCAATATTTCTAAAATTAACAGGAGTGGTATTTCATTTCTGTGGGGAAATTTAGTAGGGAGGAAGCAAGGAGAGGAAGAGAGGAGTCTCACATCCAAGCGTGAGATATTTTCTTCCCTGAAATTTCTCTCTCCACATCTTTCATTGGTGGAGCTGGTTAAATCATCTAGTGAAAATGAGTCTTCTTTGCCAATGCCCCCTTTTCATTATTTCTCCACTCATAGTACCAGCAATAAAAGACTATTTCAAAAAGGAAAATATTCTCAAGATCCTAGCCTGCAGTGCTCTGGAGACGTGTTTAACTTGACAGAGGTATAGACAGCTCCAAACTCATTCAAAGCAAGAGCCTTGGGACTAGCTGGTAGATTTTGGAGATTTTCCAAGATAAGAATGAAAAAAAAGCATCTGGATATTCTGCACTCACACTGCAGTGGCAATGGGCTGTCTTTCCCAACGGCTGGACCTGCTTTTCATCCTGACTTTTGATGTGCTTCACAAAGAGGTCAATTTGTCTGTTCCTCCTCATTCACTCCTCCCACCCTGAGCCATGAGAGCACTTCCCTTCCCATACATAGGCTCAGTTGTTTCCTGGCAATGGAGACAAAGGCTGAGCACTTGGACCAGGTTAGTTAACCTGGATAGAGCAAGCTGGGGGCTACTCATGTGAGCATCTCCACCAATAGATCAGAGAGGGTAGTAATTTCCAGTTCGGATGCAGCAATGAGCAGCTGTGGGGAGTAAACTTCTCAGCAGGAACAGCTGGAGCTGAAAGAAGACGTGTGACAATGTCCTGAGGCAGCTGGGCTAAGTAACAGAAGTAACTGAGCTGTGTTTCACAGAATCACAGAATCACAGAATGGTGGGGTTGGAAGGGACCTCTGGAGATCATCTAGTCCAACCCCCTGCCAGAGCAGGGCCACCTTACAGCAGGTTGCACAGGAACCCATCCAGGTGGGTTTGGAATGTCTCCAGAGACGGAGACTCCACCACCTCCCTGGGCAGCTTGTTCCAGTGCTCTGCCACCCTCAAGGTAAAGAAGTTCCTTCTCAGGTTTAGGTGGAACTTCCTATGCTCAAGTTTGTGCCCGTTACCTCTTGTCCTGTCACTGGGCACCACCGAAAAGAGCCTGGCCCCATCCTCCTGACACCCATCCTTTAAGGATTTATAAGTGCTGATAAGATCCCCCCTCAGTCGTCTTTTTTTCCAGACTGAAGAGATGCAAATCCCTCAGCCTTTCTTCATAAGAGAGGGGTTCCAATCCCCTAATCATCTTTGTAGCCCTTTGCTGTACAATTTCCATGCACTTAAATGAAAAGATAACTCTAAAACCTGCCTCAGTCACCACTAAGATACTGGAGCATCCTGCCATTTGTTCCCCAATTAGAAAACTAACATGTCTAATTAACATCTCTCTCTTTTCTGGTCTCAGATACTCATAAAAAGAGGGAAAGAAGTTTGAGAAGCTGATTGCAGAGAGGAGCTCTAAATACGCTGATGCAAATACAAAATGACTACTGTTAAAAAAAAAAAAAAAAAAGCTTAAAATTTCACAACACCTAATTACAATGCCAAGAAGAAAAGCTCTAATAAATCCTAACTGGCAAAAATACAAAAAAATAAATCCAGATGAATCTTCTTGCAAAAAAACCCGAGGAACAAAAAAAGCAAAAAAATCCCATGAAATGAGAAACTACATCTGTAAAGGGTGAAGGATCTTATTATATTCTGTTATGAATTTATCTCAACCTTCTGATGAAAGTAGCTTGAACAAGAATAACATTGTCTAAACCATTACTTCACTTAAATTCTTAATATTTGTGGGTTTTTTTCATGTTACAGACAATGTGCCTGATTTTCAAGGAAGGCATAGGTTTCTATGTGTCCATTTCTGTACTGAAGACTTAACTCCCAAACATTTCTCTAACTCCTTCAAGCACTGTATGTGGAGTACATGGTTATAAGCCAGCTGGTAATACCAGCTTGATGCATCCCATTAGAGAGGCTTGGTTTTCAGCTGACAATTTTTCTAATCTTTAATGATTTGGTATTTAATATTCCCTGTTAAGTGCCTGCTTCAGATGCATTTTTCTTCCTAAGCAGACTGGGTCAACAGGTTTCATGAATGAAGTTAGGGAAAAAAAAAAATACCAGAGAGAAGTGGTTTGGTTTAGTTTTGTCCAAGTTAAGAAAAACACCAAAAAAACACAAACAGCCAAAAAACAAACAAACAAAAAAAAAAGCCCCAACAACCCACAAAACCAAACAACGAAGAAAAAAAAATTAAAAAGTGGAGAAGTTGTTTCTCAAAACTTCTAATGCCTTATTGTTTGGAGTAGGGTTTTGAATTTTAGAAGCACTTAGGACTTGCTTCATAAACAGTCTTTGGCTGTGCCCCCAAATGCAGCCTACATTTGTCCTTCAGTTCTGTGTCTTTAGCAGGGGTATCTTAGTTTTTATGGTTTTTCCTTCTAACTCCTCTGAGAAGTTAGTTTTTACTGGTGATGCTGTCCCACAACCTGACTTGACAAGATGCTGTTGGTGAAAATTTTGGGACTTTGATCCTCTGCTGAGGAGAGATGCGTGGGTCTAGCAGGGTGAGGAATTGAGATTAAACAGACATGATAAAAAGTCTGAGAGAAAAATACAGAAAGGTCTCCCCTTCTGAAAATTGCAGTCGCTGGATTAGATTTGCTGCCAGATCCCAAAGTGGAACCCAGATTTCCTGAGCCTACTGTCAGCAAATCTCTGCGAAACTCTCTGCAAAAATGTCCGGTTCTCCTTCAGAGCTGTTCACAAAGGGGATTTCAACCTGCTACTACTATCAGTTTCTCCTTTAAGCCTAGTGGCAGGGGTAGATCTCAAGTTTCTACCCACCCAGTGATTTGTGTGGGTGTCCGTATTGCTCTATGCAACAGAAAGTCTATTTTTTTCCCCATTTTATAATTTTAAATGTTGGAAAATTGCATTCTTAGGAAATATATAAAAAGAATACAGATGTAATTTGAAGGCAATCATTAGAAAATCAGATATAAGGTTGTCTTGGTGATCTTAATTCAACCCTATAATGCATATTGATACAATAATTAAAGAAGTATATATATATAATTTTTTTTCATGCCAAAAATTGTGTCTCATTCATTACATAAAATGTATGTGCTCAGGACTATGTAGCAAAAGAAATACAGATGAAGGAATGGGGTGCAGAATAAAGAGGAGACGTAAAAGATATTAGCCACCTGTTATATGAAGATGTTTCAAGAAACAGAAATTTATGTACATAGAAGGAAAATACACACTAAAAACACATACCGCTGTGCACAGAAATACACATACCTATTTCCTTCTCTTCTTGAGTCTCTTTACATGGGATGTGATTATGCAGCAGATGTAATTGCTATTTCCTGGTGACTCAGGCATTAGCTCTCCCCCACAATGCTTGCAGACATGGCCCCTTCAATTCAGCATTCGCTTTCTGTTTCATAAGGCTCTTCAAATGAAGATTTACACTCAGAAGCGTAATGAAACAAATACGGACAGTTTTCTTTAGCATTATTTGTGTAAAATATTGCCATAGGGACAGAAAAATTACCTTGATCATGAAATAATGTCTGAGATGGATTATACCACAGACATAGTTCTCTCCCTTCGGCAATGTTTTACTGATGCTCCCTTGAAAACCAGTCAAAATTTACGTCCTCTATCTGTATGCATATACACATATTATGTTCAATTTTTCAGACTGGCTTTAACCCAAAATCTAATTTTCAAACCTGTGAAATTATGGATACAATTTTGCATCTGCACTTTGTTGTTTTAATTTAGGTCCCTGGAACAGGTAGCAAGACTGCACCCTAAATTACTGAGCTGTAAGGTACATCAGGTGAAATAATATCTCACTGATGTCATAGAAAGTATCCCATATATTTCAGAAAGCAGAACTTCCACCCCTGTATTCTTTGGTACCAAGGAGAAAGACTGATCTGATGCTTGGTAATAAAACCAAGCTGTGCTACAGTCTCTTTGTCCTAGTCCTCTGATGCCATGAAACTGGTGCCTCTTACCCCTTAATACTCTACTATAAATTAAATCTGTGGCATAACCCAGAGATTTTTCAAGAACCACATTGTACTTTGTATTACCCTAATGGAATGGAAATATCAGGGGCAATAGAAATATAATTGGAGCACCCCGCTGTCTTGGCTGTTCTTGGGCGCTAGAGCAGCCCTGTATGGGTGTTGATAATCGAGCAAAGCATTCCTGAGGCTGCTCTAATTTATGCAAGGTACTGGACTGACATCTGGCTGCCTCCAGACTCCAGGGGAAGATATAAGTGGCCTAAAGCCAGTTTTGCCTGTTCTAGCGATGAAAGCAGCTCAGCCAAATCAGAAAATCTGGCACTTAAATATACAAATTATAATAATAATATTTTGGGGCAGAGGAATAAATAGAGACCAGCCTTAGCAAATGTGGCCCAATGGTGATGCATAAATAAAACACCATCTGCTGGAGACTTTGCAAGCCTTTAAGACTTACACTTTTGAGTTTGGAGATTTTTATTAAAATAGATATATCATCTGGGCAAGGTTTAGGGACAGATAACTCAACTGTGACTTCTATTTTGATTTCTTTCCAAAGCATTCCACTTCCGAAAGCTAACAGTGAGGTTTTTGTTACCCTTCACGAATCTGCTTAATTTTACTGTTTGGATCATAAAACCAGGGTAAAAAGAGACTGATTGGGTAGTTCTGTACTCCTTCCTCCATCTTTCTGTGTGCTGACATTTCAGACTTTCCAGAAAACTGCAACAAGAAACATTGCAGTTAGAATCTGTTTGGTTTTGATGTTCACTAAATGCACAGAAGGTATGTTGTGTGGTATTCCTTCCATCTCAAAACCTCTCTTTTTTGGCCATTGACACATGCCACTAACATAACTTACACATATTTTGTGGTTTTACTCTGTGAAAAGGAAGTATTAAGCTCTGAGACACTGTAATAAATTTCTTTGGTTTTGATAGAGATTGAGTGCCTGAATGCTACCATTTTTATCAGCTATAAATTGCTCTACAAGCTGCGGGACGAAGGACCTTTCATGCGCTATTTTGACTTAAACTGGATAATGATTCCTTCAGGAGACGTCAGCTCTTTCTGTTGTGTAAATTTGTCATAAATGCATTTTCTAATGAATTGTATCATTCTCAATCTGCAGATTGCTCACAAGTAATGCACTGCAAACATCTCAAACTTTCGGTGGGCTGGTTACCAGCCTACATGTGTTGTGTTTTTTCAGATCCCTGTAGGATGGTTAGATATAGTTACTATTTACTAATGTATATTTCAAATGCAATATTATTATGACATCCAGAGATGAGCACTAAGGTCCTGATCATCCTGTGCTATTAAGCCCCTCATATGAGTAGAAACAACATGATGACAACAGTTTGTGGTTTCAGCTTCATGCGTATCTACCCTTTCTGGAGAGAGAAGGTAGCCCAAACATGGTCCACTACCTTGTGGGAAACTAAGCAATGAATGAGAAAGCAATGTGAGCCCCATTTTTCTGATGAAGACCTGAACTTCACAATGACTGAGTGGTCAAGACTATATCAGGATCATAGTAAAGGCTGGACTTAATCCCAAATCATAATTAAATGTTGGAAAACTATTTTTGCTCTCACGCAACTAAAACAAAGGTGAATGGAATTATCCGTTCAATTAATACTGGTGAAACCGAGCTACCTTTTGCTGCCATTCAGTTTTATGTTTCCTAAACTTTCTATTTTTTCCATAGTGTCTGTCATAGCCTTTTCCTATCCTGGGGTGAAAAAAATTGAGCAGTTAGCAGAAGTATCAATATCAGAGTTAACCTCTTTTCTGTGTTAAAACAGCATTGTGTTAACCTCTCTAAAAGAGGGTGACCTGCCCCAGAGTGTCTGGGGCTAGCATTTAGTTAAATATTTTCTCAGTGACTCTCTGTGGACCTTCCAAGCATACTGGCCATATCACTTTGAGGTGAACTAGAACAAGGTTTTCAGGTAGAAGCAAAGAAGGAAGTTCTGTTATTTTATTTTCTTAATTCTTTATGAAACTGAATGGAAAACAATGATATTCCCTGGAATTAAGTTCAGAAAAAAAAAAAATCCTTGTTCTAACCCATCCATTTCTAGTTACCAGGTACCCAACTGAAAAATACCAGCAGTGAGTAGTAGTCTGTCCTGCTGACAGCTAACCCCATATGAGCAAGCTTCCTCACTGTGAAAAATGCACAGTTAAGTCTCTTAAAGTAGATGAAATATGTGAGTGGCATCTTCCACCTCTCTGTTGTGTTATGAATAGGTTCAATCTCAACTTCCTGACTCCTGACTCAGGATAGTTGCACTTTTCTGTGCAAGACTCTCCCAGACACGATTGTCATGGGGTGTGCTGTCTTGGCCATTTGTGGAGATGATAAAGCCTGATTTTGACAACTCTGGTCTGCCTTCTACACCTTTGAGTGGCACTGATGTTTACCGATGCTGGCTTGTTTCCATGAAACCTACACTGTTAGGTCTGGGGTTAGGCTGTCTGTATGATAGTAGAAAAGGAGTCCCTCCCATCTGCTCTCCTGAGAGGCATGAAAAAATAACCATTCTTAGAACAAATACTTTTTTTTTTTTTTTCCTGAGCCTGCTTAGACAGTCTTGTGCTGAGTAGTTTATAACAGTTTTTCATGTAGGTACCACTCTCACAAATACAAGGGAGGAACAGAAAAGTGACTGTTTAGCCACCTATTTGCATCACTGTCTCCTCATGAGAAGATGGGACTTTTCC
This sequence comes from Rhinoptilus africanus, assembly GCA_013400135.1. Taxonomy (NCBI): domain Eukaryota; kingdom Metazoa; phylum Chordata; class Aves; order Charadriiformes; family Glareolidae; genus Rhinoptilus; species Rhinoptilus africanus. The sequence goes on along the minus strand of VXBO01003721.1, from coordinate 107,536 downwards.
TACCTAGTTTCTCTGACAGTGATCAGGAAGATGACTGGCAATATGCCTGCCATTGTCAAGGGGTTAACCCGACTATGATATTCATCCGTCACATCACACAGCACTGCTAAATATATCTGTTATTAGAGCTCATTAGATTTGCCGAATGTCTACATGTTTCCCTGACTCCTAGCTCTCAACATGCCTTGTGTCCAGCTGACTCATTGATTCATGACGTCTTTTCTGCTGCATCACTGGTAGCATTGATGTTTTTCATTATTTATTGACCATCAGGCTTTTCTCTTTCTTAAATTTTGCTCCCTTTCTCCCCCTACAGCATTGTCCAAGAGAAAAATTCCAGTTTTACCCAAAACCAAAATGACAAAGAGACAAATAAAATAACAGAACAGCTGCTGGCTGCGGAAACTTTGAGGAGGCTGTTTTATGGACCCACACAATGGCAGTGTCGTAAGGAAAAGCTAAGTGGGTTCCTTTGTGAGCTGGTGGGGTAGCCTTAATTCAGAATAAGAAAAACAGCTGTGAGGCTTTCCAAAGCCACTGTCAGACTCATGTTTTCACTGAGAGGAAGGAGAGAGAAAAAGAGACCAACAGAGAAAACATGCAAAGAAACTGCTTGAAGAGCAGGTGTATCATGAGAGGTCAGGACACAGTAACCCAGCTGAAGAAGAGCTGTGACAAGGCATAACATCAGCATGGAAAGTGTTTCCAGTCACAACTATTGTTCTGCTTAAGTGATGCTGGCCAACAACCCTGCTGCAACCTTTTAGGTACAGAGGATCAATGAGCTATTAATGGTGCCACTGGATACACTGTGATACAGAAAATAGTATTTATTACACCAGCAAGATGACTGTAACGCCTGCTTCCCTTAATGCTGGAATCAGGAATTCTGCATTCTGCTTATCTCTCTAAAGCAGAATAAAAACTTGGATCAAATCTGGATGTTAGCGTTTTAGGTCATTGTGAACTGAAAGAACCAAGGGCACACCCAGTGTTAAAAGAAACATATTGATTCTGTCTCTTTGAATATATTTTCTCCAGCATGATGCACATGCTAAGCAAATCAGGAATGACTAATGAGGTTAAATGTGATCATCACCACTATCAAATATCGGCTCAGAGTTGCCCACTCTGCACTAATCAGATTTCACAGCATTAGGACTAGAATTTGTTTTAATTTTGTCTTTATCCCTTGTGGTGCATATTTGTGTTAAACATGACAGTTGGATCCATGAGGTTAAATCCTGTGTCCGACAGTCAGAATTTGGTGTTTTATTCACAGTCTAAGACCAATGTGAGGAAGGTGTAAGTACCTGAGACCGGTCACTTAATGTCTATGATTCACTTTACACATTCAGAGAAATGAGGGGGAAAGTACTTGCTAACTTCTTGTTGACAAGATTGATCTGTTAGAAAGTAACTACATGCACCAAGCAACATACAACAAAAGGAGGAACGGAACCAACCTATTAACCTCTTTGCAACTCTCTGGATTTTGGACCGACCCAGAAATAGACCAAAAATTAAAGCAATCAGGCATGCTGCAATAATTACCATCTCCTAGGCATGAGCTATTAGAAGCTTACAGTCAGCAACAGCTCAGTGTCTTCCTGGTGGTGTGTACCTCAGGGGGATTTTCCCCACAGCTATCCCAGACAGACCATCTGAGGAGGACAGGATGAGGAAATGGGGATCAGCTGAGGTGGCAAGAGCCTCTTAAGTATATCCCAGCTTTCTAAAAATGCAGACCATTGATGTATATACTAAGCGTACTTTTTCATCTCTGCCTCCTACTGATCCCAGCTGCTGATGCAGGTGCTCCTTAACACTGAAAATTAGAGCTATAGGATGTAAAAGGACAGAGCTCAAATTCACTGCTGGCTTGGCCATGCTGTTTTGAGCACTCCTCAACCCTGACAGCACTCCCCTCTCCGCCAAAGAGAGGAGGATACTGTGCTGCTGGAAACTTGGGTGAGCAATAGTTAATCCTACGGTCACAATTTCTCTAAAATCAGATGACTTCTGCTACGTCTGAAATGCTATTTTAGTGCTTTAAACTTCAGGCGAACTTCCAGCACAGACACCCTTATATCCCAGAAGGCCGATTTAAGTGCATATATGTTTAAAGCCTGGAGAAATGGCATTTAGTTCACTGTGCTGTGGATTTATTGCATAAAGGATTAAAAATTTTATCCTCACAACTGCTGCTGCTTTTCACCCATTAGCAAACTTTTTTGAGGTTGGTGAGTGTATCTTGGTCTAACAAATTAAATGTCTTTTTTTGGAGAAAATAACACAACTGTACAACACTTAGCATAGACCATAGACATATTGGCTAAATATCCTTCAGTTCTCCCTCATCCTATTCTCAGGACCTCATTCAACTAAAAAATAAGGACAGCATCTTCAAAAGTGCTTATGTGACCCTGAGACTTAAATCAAATGATTTCCCAATGGTCATCTAGGCTGATGGCTTTCTGAGATTCCACTGAGATGTAAACTCCTAAATGTTTTAATTATGACTGAGAAACAGTGTCCTAAGTCACTTAGTTGCTTCTGAAAATTTTATCTGAGAACTGAACAACGGCATCAGAATTTTACCTCAATTGTCAGGCTGCACGTGCATCCTGATGTGGGCAGTGTTTCAGACTGAGCCTGGGGTTTTTCCATTAAAAAATGAAAGGGTTAATACAGATTAATTCAACATGGGAAAAAAACACTGAATCTCTTATGGGTGGTAGGTAAAGAAGCTTTCACCAAGTAAAAGGATCCCCAAATCTGCAAGCGTGAGTTATACAGCAGTTGCACCCAGGGAGGGATTAGGGAACCCAGGTACTGCTTTACCTAGTATTGACTGCAAAAAACAGAAGGATGAAGTATCTGCTGTCACGGTCTCTGGGATCCAGATACCTCCGGGTAAAACTGGTTAAAATTGTCATTGGAAAATTTGTCTCTGTAATCAATATCTCTTTGCTGCTCACTTCCAAGCTGGCACTTCTGTTTAAGCAGAGAAGGGCTTGATGACACTGGGGGAACTTCTTATCCTGCATGGGGGATTATTTGCTGTGCAATTACGAGAATTACATATTGGTGTAGATGAAGCTTCTCCCCTGTATCAGGATCACCAGTCCCTGGGGAGTGGGAATATGGAGCTGTTAGCCCTCCTGAAGCATATTTTATCACTATCCAGACTTGATGGTAGGAATTAATGTCCTTTATTCCTTTTAAATCTAAGAGTTGAGGATGAGTTATTGCATTTGAAGATGTACTAAATAGTGAATACTCGCTCTAGCTTTCTTTCACTTGTTTAGTTTTGTAGTGGATTCTGTCTTCCCAAAGTCAAGCCAAAATGATGCATCCAGCTCCCAAACTGTTGAGACAGCTCTGTTCCTCAAGATTTGCCATCTGTAAATGGGAATCTGGATCAGGGTGTAACATCCATTTTACCACTCTCCCTCTCCATAGGGTTTCTTTTGCATAAATCAACATAAGGTTGTTGAAGAGAAGGAGATGCAGCTCATATCAATCTCAGAGACTAGAAAATAAACATATTTGAAGACTACACTGTTTTTAGAGAAGAAATTCCTAAATACATGGGCATGGAAATGAGGTACTCTCTGACAGCTGGGATGTAGGAATAACTCCTGAATTTCCCATGCACTGCATAATAACCCTCCAGCTGTGGGTTGTAATTAACCAAAAAACCTTATGGCATATTTAAAGGGGTTTATGCATCTGTTTATCTAATGTACACCAAAGACATTTCTTTTCTTGTTGCTTGGGTTCCAGAGCACAAATGAAGAAATAGTGTAGCCACAAACTGTTGTTGTAGGACTTATATTCCTAAAGAATCTACAGAGATTGAAATTGTACATATGGATAACAAGACAAATTTCCTGTCCTGAAGAGCTGCAGGCCTAACTGAAAAGAAGAACTTAGTTTTCTAAATAGTGGATTGGCATACAGAAAGTTTGAGTCTTCCAATGTCCCACAGAGGAAACCTGGGACAGAGTCTTCCAGTGTCCCATAGAGGAAATCTGGGACAGAGACAGGCGCTGCATGCAGATCTTCTGCCTAACACTAGTATTCAAGCTAGAGGAGAGTCCTTCCTCTTGGCAATCCCTTTTGTGTGTCATCTCTCTCCAGCCACTGTAGAGAGGATTTATTTTCCACTTTCACCGGACTTACTTTCACTCTTTCACCTTCTTTTTCTTTACCTGTTTCTGACAACACTCCATCTTGCTGCCTGTTTGTCTAACAAGAACATAAAGATGTCCATACTGTGACAAAGCTGAGGTCCAGCCAGCCCAAGTGCTGCTAGAGAGGTGGCTTTTTCATAGGATCAGGTGTATTCTGCTCATCTGTGAGATGTGTTGGATTTCAATGGGGAATAGCGGTTCAGTGCACAGGACGGTAACCCTAAATTGCAGAATCTGTTGCGCTAGTTGGAGGAAAGGTGCTGCCTGGATGCTCTATGCTGAAATGATTGTCACACTAGCTGCAGAGGGGAGGGAAGGAAGTGTCCCCCATATGTAATATTGGACAGTAATAACAATTAGAATGATTATAAGGGTGAAGATGACTACTAACCAAGAAAAAAAGAAAAGAAGTAAAAAGAGTTGCATTTTCAAAAGGAGCTATTTTGGGAATTGTTTTGGCACATTTCCCAGTCTCTTGTCCTGGGTGCGTGGCAGTCAGTTTAATTAGTTTTTTTTCTGTAACACTTCTGAAATGCTACGGTTGTGATTTGTGCCTGGTAGGTCATTAATTTACTTTCTGCCAGTTTTAATGCACAGCCTTCTCAGAGAGGGCAAAAACATGGACTGGGACATGATTCATAGAGACTGATAGCCACAACAGGTGAGAAAAACAGGAGGTGGACATAAGAAGGGCTACTGGAATTGTTAAGTGAAACACACCATCCATTACAACTGTAATGAAAAGACTATCCTTCAATGTTACTTTAACCCCCAGCAAAGCCTCATTGTGGTAGGTACTCTTTATACCACCATATTTTGTCTCAAAAAGCTTGGCTTCCATCACCAGAAGAATTTAACTGCCATTTCCCACTTAAATCTTATTCCACGATTCACATCAACAGCTGTGATGTGCACTAATAACTTTGAGGATTTGTGCCATCGAGTCTTAAGGATCAAGGCAAGAAAAGGGCTGTGTAGGCAGCACTGGGAACTGGAGTGATTTGTCCCTCACAGAAGTAAATCGTGGACTAGAGACAACAGCTTTTCAAATCCTACTGCAGATTTTTTTTTTTATTTTTCCTTTGGAGGGAGGGAAATGGTCTTGTCTATACTGAACTCTCAGGCCTTCCCTGTGGTGAGTAAAATTCCCTCTTCAGGGTTCACAGCTGATCTTCCTGGCTGGACTTTGCATCAAGTCTTATGGTCCACACACGACATGTGACATGAAAGCAACATTTTAAGAAGACACCCCACCCCACTAGTTCATGAGACTTATATCTTTCTTTCTAAGTGTCTTAGAAATGAAACATCAGTGGTGAAGCATAGACTCTGACTCAATACATCAATCACCATTTCCTACCCAGACAACTTCATCTGTCTTCCCAGTTTGTCCCTCTTTGTGCCTATGCAGCTGAGTGCTTGTCAGTGCCAGAGGTCCCTATGCAGGCTTTTTTTTTGCCCACATGCCATCTGACTACAACGTTGATTGAGTCTAAGAGGTTGCCCTTGATTTGCCTTCTTTCAGCCAGTTCCTGAGAGGTCTTGCTTATCTAGAGTCATTTACTGCAGGCAGCAATGGGCTATCCAAGTTCTGCTAACAGGCAGGCAAGAAGTCCTAACCTTTGAGTATTTAAGTTCATTGGAAATGTAAAATAATGGAATTTATCCCCAGGTACCAGCATATTTCCCTTTCTGGCTGAGGCCTGAGTTACCAGAGCAGCATGGGAACAAATTCTTATTATGCTGATGGAAATCAGATTCTGTTTCCCATGTAAAATATGTGGTGCAGCTCCTTGCTTTTGGTGCCATATGTTTTCATGATCACAGTGATTTGCTGTGGTTTGCTTTTATTTACCTCCTAGAAATATGGGAGTCAGGGGATATAGTAGGTGCTGTATTTGCTTCTGCTTTGTTGATAGCTCTGTGTATTATTCAAACCCATGTATTTATTCCCAGGCGAGAAATGTCATTAAAGTATTGTTAATGCTGACAATATATCACTCTTTAGGGCAAGGTGAAAGATTTTTTTTTATTATTATTATTTAAAAATCCAGCCTTTTGGAATATTATAAGCTTGGGGAACTCTCAGTTACTTGTTTAAAATCAATTTTGTCCGTAGGCTATTGTTCAATTTTGTCTCTGAAACAGGGACTCCCCTTACACATATAGTTTAAGCCCTGTCTGCTGAGGATGTGGACTGCAGCAGGATATTCAGTCTGACTAATTGATGGTCCTTACTGGGGCAGTGAAGAAATAGAAAATCTGATTCTGCTTCCAGGGACCCAAGAATAAAACTTAGCTGGATGGTCCAGAACTGTGTTCAGGTATAAACTGGTACATATTGGCCCCACAAATAGAGCTCATCTGGGATATGTAAAAAAATTGAGAGTTATATACCATGAATCATCTTTCTTTAATGAACTGAGTCTGAACAACAAAAACCATCTCAAGCCCATCTCAGTGTCTGAGCACTGGGCAATTTTGTATCATTACAACACCCTTGGAGATAAGAAAGGACTCATTGCTCTTTTTACAGGTGAGAAATTGAGGCTCAGTTGGGATCATGTCTAAGGTCACAATCAGGAAGTCCTTGGCTTCCTTGGAATGGAGGCCAAATCCCAGCATCATAGCAAGGACTCTGCCTTACCTTTCTAAGCAGCTGACCTTTGAAATACCCTTCAGACTTGGAGATGCTTATATTCAGCTGCAAGTCTGAGCCCTGGGTTTCAAGCCAACCTGCAGCATGAAAATTTCCTTGTATCCAGATTTTTATTAAAGTTTGTCCATCTGTTGTCCAAATCCTGTAAGTTTTAGGAGAAACTGCTATATCTAAACTCTTCTCTCCTTGACTTTAAGTGAACACTTTGCCTGCCAGACATTGATCTTTGATCCGGATTTCCTTGCCAGCCCTTCAAAACAGTTGCTGTCACCATGGCATCTTATTTCCATATCGTGTCTGAGAGCGACAGCAATTATTTCCCACTGGAGCTGACTTCAATGTCACTACACTGATTAATCAGCAAAGGTTACTATAAGGGAAAGTATCGGTCTTCCTTTTCCATTGGAGCAGGAAAATGCCAGATCTTAGCAGCACAGCACCTTGGGGACGGCTGCATTAGTTTTCCAATGAAAGGCTCTGCACAAGTCAAACCTCCCATCCCCCATGCCTGCCTTCCACTCCTCTCTTCCTAAAACACACACCAAGGCTTAATATAAAGTTAATTCTATAACCCAGGGTTCTTTTTTTTTATTTTTTTTTTATTTTTTTTAATGATACTGACCTCCCATTTCCTTGTCAGTCGACACCAAGCAATTCCCCAGATGGAGAGAAAGATTTCCACTTTGAATATCCCTGAAACACATTTAGAGCCAAAGGCTTTATCATGGGAATAAAAGCACTGAGGTTCTCACAGCTGGGAAGATTTATACAGCTGAGCCTTACCAGCTTAAATGCCTACAGACAGAAACAGCTGAGCTATGTATTATTTCTTTTCCTCCAACTTGCAAGGGAGATGAAAAATGCAGAGGCAGCCTGCAGATAGATATGACTGACAAGGGAGGGGCAGAGCTGTCTGTGTGTAGCTGCTGCAGTGGCGTTTTTATAAAATAATTTCAGCTCCAGAGGTGAGGGGCTGGGGCTGACACGATTGCTATAGCTGAGAGGAACTGCCCTTTCAGCTAGAGCACTCCAGACAGTGCCAGGCGGTCTTCAGCATCAGTCAGGGAGGCACGGAGCCGATGCCATGCTGATGAGCCCCAGGGGAAAGGTGCTTGGTGGAAGATGCGATGAGCTGAGTGCTCTGCACAGCAGAATTGCTGTTTCCAGTCTGCATGGAAACAGAAGCCGAGCTGTCTCTGCTCTTCTCACCATAACAATGGCAGTATTTTATTCTTTAAATAGTGAGGGCAGATCTTTAAGAGTTTCATCTGCCTCCCACGAAACAGGCATTCAATGGCCATGCTTCCCTTGGAGACAAACAGGAAGGGAGATTCCCAGAGGCTCAGCTCATCGTCCACCCACGTGAAGATGTGCTGACCTGATGGAAGTGACTTGCTCTAAGGAGTCTATTCTGGTGCTGGCCAAAGGTGATCAGAGCAGCTCTGAGAGTTCAACAGCCATGATAGTGTGAGCAGGTGTCTGCCTCTGAGCATCCCCTCGTTCTGACGTGAGTCTGTTGCCCAACATGCGCACTGTTTCTGCTGTCAGTTGTCCTTCATCTCACCTAAACCCTGGAGATGTGCGGTCCACTCTGTGCTGTGCATGGATTCATCACATCTCTCACAGCCCTCAGCCATGACTCTAATTATTCCACCATGTCCTGGTGCCTTTATGGTAGAGAGAGGGAAGAACCATAGAATGGTTTGGATTGGAAGGGACCTTAAAGATCATCTGGTTCCAACACCCTGCCATGGGCAGGGACACCTCCCACCAGACCAGGCTGCTCAAAGCCCCATCCAGCCTGGCCTTGAACACCTCCAGGGATGGGGCATCCACAGCTTCTCTGGGCAACCTGTTCCAGTGCCTCACCACCTCCACCCTCATAATGAAAAATTTCTTCCTGATATCTAATCTAAATCTACCCCCTTCCAGTTTGAAGCCATTACCCCTCATCCTATCCCTATATGTCCTTGTAATAAGTCCCTCTCTGGCTTTCCTATAGGCCCTCTTCAGATACTGGAAGGCTGCTATTAGGTCTCCCCGGAGCCTTCTCTTCTGCAGGCTGAACAACCCTAAGAATGGGCAGAGCTCAGTCTGTTTGGGGTTTTGTGTCCACCCCACAGTGAAGAAAGAGGCCACCAGAATCCACGTTACCATGATGTGCTCATCGTTGCTCCTGATTTTCCCAGCCAGAAAGCCTGTGATCTGGCAGTCCGTTGCTTCTTCCCATGTGCCCAGACAGGCTTAGGATCCAGCATCCCTTCAAGAACATGGTCACTCTGAGCCTGGGGCCATCCTTGGCTTATCATAAAATGGAAAATGAATTATTTACATTCTTAGGAATACCAGTGAGCCACTTCTGAAATGGCCAGGGTAAGGATGGCCAATATACTTGTAAATCATTGGAGGAGCAGAGCTGCATTTTCTAAAAGCTGCCAGTAAATCAGCATGAGAGGGGGCGGAAAAAAAATCAACAAACCTGAGTATTGATTAGAAATGTCTTTTAGCAATGGGGAAGAAAACAGAATATCCTAGAATTAAGGGATCTGGAAAACAATTTAAAGATTGTATTGTCAGTAATAATGTATCTAGTGACTGAAGTGCTCAGAAATAATCAGTGTCTGTGCTCGTCCACCCTGAGGGACATGATAGGGGGTCTAATTTACAATACTAGTCAAAAACCTACACTTTCAACACCAGGTTACTTGTGATACTCAAAAATCACTCATTCTGCAAAACTTATGTCATCATGCCTGCCTGTCAATATCCAATTGTTGTCTTATTCTTAACTGTAATTTTTCTTGGGATATGGACTTTGAACAAATGTGTAACAGCTGTTAGTCATGTTGCTTAACACAAGAGCCACCCTCAGGGTCAAAACAAAAGTCCATTTACCTTAATAACCCTTTGCTCACAATGACTGTAAATAAGAAAAGAATGGGGTCATCAGAACTACACACTAGGTTCAAAGGCTTTTCATCAATTTATATCATGTGAATTTATATAGAGCATATAGATGTTTTATGTTTGCCTCTATCATTTTGGTAGCTCTCTGAATTTTGACTGCCCTTGAGCAGTGGAGGAATGCTTTACTGGGAATTGCACTCAGCAGTTCCCAGATCTTTACCATGAGTGAGTAAAGCTAGGGTTGAATCCATCACCACACAGATATAATTTCTACCCATGTTGTTTGGTGTGTTTTGGAACTGCCATTTTATTTCTTAGTCATTCAGTCTTATGAGATCTTCCTATAACTTCCCAGTTACTTGTAGATTTCATTAAGCTGGATAAGTTTGTATCATTTGCAGCCTTTGCCGCATGGCTCTTCACCTCTTTTTTTAACTGCCCTTTATGTTTTAACAGTGTAGATATCTGTGGATTTCCACTGTGAACTTCCTTCAGTTGTATAAATATAACATTTATTGCAAACTTTTCCTTTACACCTTTTACGTTGATCCAGATTGCAAGGGTGATTTTTTCCTTTGTCTTGTGACAATTTAATTTTTTTAAGACTGTAATGAAGGGCATCAAGAAAAGCTTTTGTAAACTCAAACTTCATTATTTGAACTGGAGCATCCTTTTCACTATGCTTGATGGCTCTGTCCTACCCACATCTACTCATTCAACTCCTCTTGTAGTTTCAACTGATTTGCCTGTGAATTGTGTTAAATTTACTCCTGAACCCTTTTTAAGGGTGACTGTCATATTTCCCATCTTTCATAATTTTGACACCAAAGCTTATTTCTGCAAAAGGAAACATACTACAGCTAGCAGCTCAGCAATTTCACATCTGAATTCCTGAGACGCCCTGAATGAATGTATGACTGCTGTCCAGACTTGGAGTCTGGTTCCTTCTATTTTATTCACTTGTCCTAAAAGTTCTCCAGTGAAGCTCCGCTATGAGATAGTCCCTCAGCTTTACATTCCAAAAATAGCTCAAATATGAGACAGCCTTTTCTACAGAAAACAGCAGCACAGAGAATTACTTGTCATCGACATATCTTCAAATCTTTTGTGACTGGATGGATGGATGAGGGGAGAGCGGTCGATGTGGTCTACCTTGACTTCAGCAAGGCGTTTGACACGGTCTCCCACAGCATCCTCCTAGGGAAGCTTAGGAAGAGTGGGTTAGATGAATGGACAGTGAGGTGGATAGAAAACTGGTTAAAAGACAGAGCCCAGAGGGTTGTGATTAGGGGCGTGGAGTCTAGCTGGAGGTCAGTGATGAGCGGTGTTCCCCAGGGGTCAGTACTGGGCCCAGTGCTTTTCAATATATTCATCAATGACCTGGATGAGGGGATAGAGTGCACCCTCAGCAAGTTTGCTGACGACACAAAGCTGGGAGGGGTGGCTGACACCCCGGAAGGCTGTGCCGCCATCCAGAGAGACCTGGACAGGCTGGAGAGCTGGGCGGAGAGGAACCTCATGAAATTCAATAAGGGCAAGTGTAGGGTGCTGCACCTGGGGAGGAATAACCCCCTGCACCAGTACAGGTTGGGAGCTGACCTGCTGGAGAGCAGCTCTGAGGAAAGGGACCTGGGAGTCCTGGTGGACAACAGGATGACCATGAGCCAGCAATGTGCCCTGGTGGCCAAGAAGGCCAATGGCATCCTGGGGTGCATCAAGAAGAGTGTGGCCAGCAGGTCGAGGGAGGTCATCCTCCCCCTCTACTCTGCCTTGGTGAGGCCCCACCTGGAGTACTGTGTCCAGTTCTGGGCTCCCCAGCTCAAGAGGGACAAGGAATTGCTGGAGAGGGTGCAGCATAGGGCTACTAAGATGATTAGGGGACTGGAACACCTCTCCTATGAAGATAGAGTAAGGGAATTAGGTCTCTTTAGCCTGGAAAAGGGGCGTCTGAGGGGGGACCTAATTAACACTTATAAATACTTGAAGGGTGGGTGTCAGGAGGATGGGGCCAGGCTCTTTTCAGTGGTGCCCAGTGATAGGACAAGGGGTAACGGGCACAAACTTGAGCATAGGAAGTTCCACCTAAACATGAGGAGGAACTTCTTTACCTTGAGGGTGGCAGAGCACTGGAACAAGCTGCCCAGGGAGGTGGTGGAGTCTCCGTCTCTGGAGACATTCAAAACCCGCCTGGACGCGTTCCTGTGTAACCTGCTCTAAGGTGGCCCTGCTCTGGCAGGGGGGTTGGACTAGATGATCTACTAAGGTCCCTTCCAACCCTAGGATTCTATGATTCTATGTAAAGAGCGAATGGTATGGTGATAAGAGGGAGGGAAGGGAAAGGTATGGACTTACAATTCCTCCTTTGTGTGAAAAGTTGGAAAAGTCAATCCTGCTGTATGCTGCTCTTCCTTTTGTTATCTGCTGTGGGTGACTGAACCTCCCAGTGCAACACATACTCACTTCTGCAAGCATTTCCCTCCCTCTTCAGAAATTCCAGTCCCAGTCAGGCAAGATTTATTCCCTTGAAGAATACCTTCATGCAGGTGCCAGGTGCATTTTTGTACACTGTTTGGAGACTTCTGCTGCCTTGCAAACTCCAACTGCCTATCCTTGGCTAGTCAAGCTTTGCTGATTTGCACCAGCCCAGATACTGGACTGAAGACTCAAAAATGCTCTGTGCTAATCCTGTGTGACCTTCAGTGTTCTTTGGCTTTGTGGTTGCCATTCCCTGCCTCTGCAGCCACTAAATACAGGAAGCAGAAAAATGGGAAAACTAAACTAGGGAGAGGTATCACTGGAAAGCCTAAGCCTGTAAAAAAAAAAATTAAAAAAAAATCAGAAAGTTGCTGTCTCAGCCATAGACCTCAAAGGGTAATCACACTTTTAGTGATCGTAAAATGTGTGATTTCTCTTAGGCATTTGGGAAGTTGTAAAAAAGACCGAATTAAATTCTGGAAGGCTTGAAAACTATAAGGCATCTTAGTCGATATTCACAGGATTTGGGAAATATACATTTATGAACAAGGAAAAATAATTGTCATGATATGGTGTTCACAAATGAAAAGGAAGGAAAAATTTTGAGGTTCTGAGTCTTCAGCCCCTGAATGAATTTAACTTAACTGAACTTAAAAGATCACTAGAAATTGTCCCTAAAATATTTAGAAAAAAATATTAAACTGGATTCTTTCAGGGCATTAAGTCAACCTCCACTATGCTCTTTCACAAGAAAAACAAACATCCTTACTACTTAATGGGCCATTATCTCAGCTATCAACAGCAGATAGCCCCCCCAAGCAGCCTACCTCCCCTGCTCCCCAACTGAAACTGGGCTGCAGATTCATTTCCCCTTCCAGATTTTCTGGACAGAGCACGCACGGCATTTCTGAGCTGCACAGGTTCAGTATCTCTAGCAGTGGGATCAATGGCATGAAAAAACCTGCTTGTAATTGAGATTTTTCTTGTGAAAAATACACAGCTCTTGAACACTCTGGCACTTTATGTCTATGGATGCAATGGTAACTACATGTACACACTTCGTTGTTGTTTCTCTGTATGTATGTGATACCTCATCTGTGGGTTTACTTTAACCATAGAATTAATAGGGGTTCTCACTTGGGCTTTCTGTCTGCTTCTGTTTTCTCAAAGGAAAAATGTTTTCCTGAGTTAAATGACATTTTATCATGGAATCATAGAAAGATAGAACCACAGAATAGTTTGAGTTGGAAGGGACCTTTAAAGGTCATCTAGTCCAATGGAACAGTTTGGGTTGGAAGGGACCTTTAAAGGTCATCTAGTCCAACATCCCCTGCAATGAGCAGGGACATCTTCAATGAGATTAGGTTGCTCAGAGCCCCATCCAACCTGATCCTGAATGTTACAATGAATGGGGCATCTACCGTCTCTCTGGGTAACCTGGTCCAGTGCTTCACCACCTCATTCACCACCCTCACTTCACCTTCCTCTTTCCTTCAGTGAGGAAGAATGTAATTTCTTCCTTATGTCTAATCTAAATCTACCCTCTTTTAGTTTAAAGCCATTACGCTTTGTCCTATCGAAACAGGCCCTGCTAAAAAGTTTTTCCCCATCTTTCTTATGAGCCCACTTTAAGTACTGGAAGGCCACAACAACATCTCCCTGGAGCTTTCTCTTCTCCGGGCTAAATAACCACAGCTCTTTTAGCCTGTCCTCATAGGAAAGGTGTTCTTGCCCTCTCATCATCTTTGTGGCTCTCTTCTGGCCCAGCTACAACAAGCCCATGTTTTTTCTATACTGAGAGCTCTGGAATTGGACGCCAGATGGAGTCTCACCAGAGTGGAGTAGAGGGGCTTAATCACCTCCCTTGACCTGCTAGCCATGCCTCTTTTGATGCAGCCCAGGATCTGGTTGGCTTTCTGGGCTGCGAGTACACGTTGTCGGCTTATGTCCAGCTGTTCATCCACAAACAACCCCAAGTACTTCTTGGCAGGGCTGCTCTTAAACCCTTCATCTCCCAGCTTGTATTGGTACTGAGAGATTGTCCTGACACAGGTGCAGGACCCTGCACTTGACCTTGCTGAACCTCATGATGTTCACGTGAGACCACTTCTCGAGGTTGTCCAGGTCCCTCTGGATGGCACCTCTTCCCTCAGGTGTATCAGCCGTGCCACCCAGCTTAGTGTCATCTACAAATTTGCTGAAGATGCACTTGATCCCACTGTCTACATCATTGAGGAAGATATTAAACAGTACTGGTCCCAGTACGGACCTCTGAGGGACACCACTTGCCAACAATCACTGTCTGGACTTTGAGCCATTGACCACTACCCTCTGGATGTGACCACCCAACCTATTCCTCATCCACCAAGCAGTCCACCCATCAAATCAATATCTCTCCAATTTAGAGAGAAGGATCTTGTGGGGGACGATGTCAAATGCCTTACAGAATTCCACATAGATGACATTTGTAGCTCTTCCCTTGTCCACTGATATAGTCACTTCATCATAGAAGGCCATGATAGTTGGTCAGACAGGACTTGTCCTTGGTGAAGCCCTGCTGTCTGTCTCAAATCACCTCCCTCTTCTTCATGTGCCTTAGTATAGTTTCTAGGAGGATCTGTTCCACGACCTTCCCAGGCACAGAGGTGAGGCTGACAGGTTGCTAGTTCCCAGGGTCCTCCTTTCTATCCTTTTTAAAAATGGGTGCAATAATCTTTCAATTATCTTACACTTCTATTTAGGGAGTTGGGGATGGGTGAGAGGAAGAAAGAAGTAGTGACTTTAGGTTACCTACCATTTTAAGAGGTTTACTGCCCCACTTTGTTGTCAAGGATAAGGGTACAATAATCAGAAATCCTTACAATCTTCCAGTACCTTCCCAAACCTTCAGCAGGGTCAGAAAACAAACTTTTTCTTCACTAGGAAAGAGCCCACTGCAGTATGAAGTACCAGCAGAATGAGAATGGCTATCAGCTCTGGTGACTGCCCTGTAATTTGGGAGGGCACTGCAGTGTGACTGCTCAGCTCCAAAGCTGGTTGCACTGGCTCTGCTACAAGGGTATATTCTGTAAGGACTGCAGTCAGACCTCCGGGTTGTGCAGAGAACAGGTGAGATTTATCAGATGGGTATTGCCTGTGCTGGTGACGTTAGCGTGAGAACCTCAAACATCACTCCTTGGCATTAAGGATCACTCTGCTGTAGTCCGCAGCTAAACATTTCAGCAACAGTAGGATTAGAGATAGACAGGGAGTGGGAAAACATGCAGAAATCTTTTCTCAGACTGAGAATATAGGAAATATGTGCTTGTGAATTTCTTTTATATTGCTTTGTTGGCAAAAGCACATTTTGATTTTACTTAGTGCTGCAAAGGGATTCCCTCTCTATCCCTTACAGGTCTGAAGCTTAATGTTAAAGTATCTTTACTCCAGGACATAAAACAAAGAATGTCATTGTTCATTCTTTGATGTTCTAAAGCGTCTTATTCTTCAGGGATCTCAACATGCTGTACACACATTAATTAAAGTCCATTATACTCCTAAATCAGCTGCTATTATTCCCAGTTGATTGATGGAGAAGCTGAGATGAAGAGATTATACGGTACATTTTCTAATGTGGGAGTACGTGAAATTAGACCCACAGAATTCATGGTTCAGCAATTAAATGGAAGCAATATGATATTTTTCACATATACTGAAAAACCTCTATGTTCCAGTGAAACAACATATAAAATTGTTATTTGAGACCTTGGTGTCACAATACTCACAAAACTGCAAGGATTTTTTGGACAAAGGAGAACTAGTCTGCAGGCCCATCTTCAACAGATGCCTCTATGGCATCAAGTTCAGATCTAAGTCCAAATATCCCCATGATTTATAGTTATTCAGATTTATTATTTCAGTTGAAGCTACTAAATAGAAAGGCAACACCGTTGTTCAGCAGGCAAAGCTGAACCTGTGAAGCCAGCAGGTATTATCAGGCAAAGCCTGAACCCAAACCAGCTACCAAAAGAAGACTCAGAAATTCCACTAGTGAGCACAGTAAACAGAGTCACTTATCTTCATATTTTGTAACAGAAGAAATTACCTGGATAGATCCTGGTCTCACTCCACTTGTACTACCTAAGAAATAATTTTAAAAGCTCAGTGAAGAGTGCTGACCGGTTTTTGTCTATTTACTTTTTCAGATATTGAATTTCTTTTAAAGAAGTAAGACACACAACTTTCTCAAAGACAGATTTAACCTGTTCTTTGAAGAAACAGGCTTTAGGAGCTCCATCTTCCTCTTCATCAGAAGTATCCTCAGATGCAGCTTCCTCTTTCTCTGGTTCCCTGCTCAAGTGAACGAGATATTTGGCTAACGGATCACTAGTACTTGGGCCACCTGAAAACAAGAGGTTTGAAATAATATTTGAGCTAATTGCTATTTGTCTTTTGCTTTCTCATCAGGCTGCCTTGGGGCAGGTGGGCTTGCAGCATTGTGGACCAGGGCCCTTCAGAGCATTCCTGGAGCCCTGACTAATTCTGGGGCTTTCCGAACGAGTTCGATCAACACAGACTGGAGAAGCTCCAGCTCCCAGTCTGAAGTCTCACAAGTTTTGTCCACTTGGTTTGGGAAGATGTGATAGATAGCCCCATCTCCCACAGCAAGCTGTGTGGTGCGCATGATCTGAAGCCAGTGGATCTGTACAAGTAACTAGGGGATTTTTGCTGCCTCAGGGGCAGCAGAACGGGGCCTCTTGCCAGTTTCTTTCTGATTCTAAAAGCATTGCTCCCACTGAATAATTTAGAATAAGCTGGGACAGAGAAACATTCAGGATCTGAAGAGAAACCTGAGTCATATTTACAATTCCTATTGCAGTCAGCTGAACAAATAATAATAAAAAAAAAATCTGTTTAAGCTTAATAAACAGGATGTAACTTGTTAAACCTTAAAAAAATACCTAAGCAAGCCAGTCCTTCACTGTTATTGCATTGAATTCTATTTCTGGCTTAGCTACTGTCTTGCTCTGTGACCTTGGCATGCAATTTCCCTCCCTTGTCTCTCTGTTCTGCCTCCCACCACTTTTCTGTCTTGCCTTTTTATGTTTTCTTTTGCTCTCAATATTCATGTTTATTTGTTCTGTCAATTGAATCCATTCTATTATTCAGGGAAGGCTGTTCTCTAAAGCATTTTGTCATCCAAAATATTCCCTAGAATATCAAAATTGAAAGTAATGGAAAGTAAATAAACATTCACAAAACATTACTTCCACATGGAGCTAGAACCTTATTACACCTGGCTGCGTGACAAGTCTGTCTGTCAGTAACACTTATTTCTCCTTGCGTTTGGCTGTGCCACAATGCTCCTCTGACTCCATTATTTTCCAAATCCTAAACTGATGTATATCCTCTGCAGTGCCTGGTACAGACCTTAAGGTTTCACTTTTAAAATGACCAGGAGGGCCTCAGGTGGTACCTCAATCCACATCCTGCCTGCAGCAGTTTGAGGGATCTGTCTAAGAGCACCAAAATGAGCTGTTTCTATAGGACACGCTTGAGACACAAGTCTGAAACATTACCTCTGACACTCAGACTTTCCACCTCCGATGTTTTGTGATTCACAGTCCAAAGCTGTTTCCTAAACATGTACTCCAAAGTTATCAGACTGAGTACCAAGGAAATGATTCACTTTCCCCTTTTGAAAAACAGCTGCTATGTGTTGAGGGGGCACGATTGCCTTTTATGTTGTTCAGTGCTCAGACTCAGGAAGATCTGGATTCAGTTCTCTTCAGCCTCACATTTTTAGGGTCAGGACCTAAGTACCAGGACATTCCCATTCACCATCTTTGCAGAAATACCAGGGTGCAGTAAAAAAGGCAAGATTCAAAGGGCCAGAGGCAAAGTGGGAATGAAAGAGGCCATGCCTATAACCAAAAGATGAGCCCATTACTTGCTGGGCAAAAATGATGGATTCTGGTATGTGTTGCCAAAAACCTCAAATTCTCTGTGTGAAGAGACATTAGACACAATTCATAAACAAGGCTGAATTCTAGCCCTTTCCTTAAAGGTCTTTTAACTGCTAAAGCGTTAAAGATGCTTTCTACTAGTATTTCTGTGGGTTTGTGTGTAAACAAATGGTTTTAAAATCAAAGTTCATGTTTTGGGCTAAACACCAGGATCTCGATATGTCTGAGCAGCCCTGCCTCATCAGTGGCCCCATTAACACTTATTTTCTGAATCCGAGCAAAACTTAGACCTGCAATAGAGCACACAGCCAGAGCAATACTGTCGTAGAAGTGGGTATCTTAAGGGTTGTACTGACAAAAGCGTATCTTTCCATAATACCTCAGGCAAAGAAGTGATCATGCAGGGTTTTATGGTGTCAGCACCAGAATTCTATCTACTATTTACTTCAGGTTTCTTATTGTTATGTCTGTATATGATGATCTGGTACTTCCAAATGTGCTTCTGCAAGTGGCCATCACAGATCAGGATACTGAGTTTGTCAAGGCACAGCACTGAGTGAAGCAGCCACACAAGGTGAAAGGCTGTAGGGCAATTGACTCAGCAATTCTCCTTCCCACGTGAGATCTTTAGGATCTTAGATGCCTGAATGGGTATGGCCAATATGAGAGGACCCAGATCAGCTTTCCTATGTACTGATATCACGCCTGGCTTGTTTAAAGTCAACCTAGATGCAGAGAACACCAGGTAGGCTGGTTGTAATTTTGTTTAGAATGGGGTGAATATATTAGCTATAGCTCATATCTGAATTAAGGCTTGTTCTTTTTCAAAAAGAAGTGTAAAATGTTGAGGATTTCACTGATGGAAGTTTGTGATGTTGAACTAGGCATGGGCCGCCACTGGTAGATGCAGAGTACTCAGCAGCTTGTGAAAGATACCAGGAAAAACATGCTCAGAGTAAGGATTTCTTATGCAGTGCTCCTGTGGTTATGTTGCTCAGTGCTCTTTCTGCTATCTTGAAGTCTTCTCACTCTTTTTCATTGACCAAGGACTTTTATTTCAAGGAAGTGTCCTTTCAACTGCTATTCCAAAGGTTTTCAAGTTGTTGTACATTGGATCTCTAAGATATGAAGGACATTTCTAAGCATCTACCAATGAAAAGAGCATCCACCAATAACTAATTAATTATTTGAATCCATCATAGCGTTGTCCTCATCTCTGTTGGATAATGTGCAAACCAAGCACTCTTTTTCCGGTCTATTACAATAAAGGGACGGCAGAAATCTGTCCATCTAATGTAAGTTAGTGCTCTAATATGTTAGCTTATCTCATCAAATATTTTCACATGCAAGGGACTGAAGGTTGTAATATTTTATACATTGGAGTTAGTTCTTTACAGAAATGATTTAGAGTCCTACGTATAGGACACCTCTAGCTCTCAGCTCAGTTACATGATCTGCATTAATTCAGCATGACACAGATGTAGATCTTCAGTTAGATTGCTAAAATTGAGGATTAATTCCCCTGAAGTAAAACTGGAGAAAAGATGAGAATCAATATCAAGAGCTGAGTCCTCTTGATTGAACCATGCCAAATTACATCAGCTGTGAATGCATCTCTATATCACTGTCCTGTACTTTACATCCTGCATTCCTGAAAATCCTTGCAAATGCACTGGTTAAGCTGCTGAGATGGATGTGGTTGATAGCTGTTAGTTCATGCCATATGGATCACAACTGGAGGTTCTGCAACTTGCTAATGACCTGTCTTAGTAACAGTCTGCCTGAAAAGATGAAGAAATGGAATCTCCCTGTATTTGCTGCGCTAAGCTTTGTGTTGGCAAACACTTGCTAACATATGTCACCAGCTTTGAAAAGACATGCTTTATTTATATGTTAATTACTGCAACACTTTGGGGAAAATATTTGTTGATACAAGAGCTGTGTAAATAGGCAAGTGTTGAGAACTGTTGCCGTTTAAAAATAAATGAGTGCTAGCCAATAAGAATCAACAGAAGTCTACAATACGAAGAGTCTCTCCTTGCTTATGGCTCAGTCCAGCCTCACTGAGGTCTCCATTGATTTCTGTGCATTGTGAGTTACACAAATGTTAAGAAAACCTTGCACTCCCCTCCCTGTATTGCTGTGGTCCTTCAAGACACTGCACTAGATTTGAACTCCGAAGATAGAGGTCACTTCTGGGTGACAACAGGGAGCGGAGAGTGTGTAAGTGTCACCAGAAGCAATGTCAGTGATAAAACACATCTCATCCTCCCGCAGACCCAGGGCCTCATCTGGGCATGGAGGGGGGCTGTTTTGAAGGTGTCGTACCTTCTGTGAAACAGAAGCTGAAAGCCTTCACTGCTATAATCATTAAAATTACCTCAACACCATTTGCAAGAAAATTCTGGCATTTCTGCTGTCTGGAAGAGTCGCTGAGCAACGTGTGGAATTTGCTGCTCTGAAGACTCCTTATTAGTCGCTGATAGAAACATTTCCCTTCAGACTGGCCGCATCCCACGCTCCTGGCAGAAACCTGGGTAATGGCATATCAGACTTTCCACAACCAAATTTCTAGGTCATAAAATACTTCAGAGTGAAAATTGTTCTGTCAATGTATTGAATTTTCACAGTGTTGCTATTAGCAATACCGTTTACCTTGAGGGAAAACAACAAAAGAAACAATTCTCTTGGATCTACCTGGTGGTTACAAACACCACGTTTTTTGCCAAGCAGTTTACAAACTCCTGGTTTTGCATGTGAGTACTATTACAGGGCTGTGAGGATCAAAAGTGAGAGATGCATTTTTTCTGCAGAGATAGCTGAGAAGCTGCTGAGTGCCACACCCTTTCCATCTGTGGTCAGAAAATTGCTTCTCTTGCAACCCACCTTGTTACCTAGTTCTTCAAAACTACAAAGCTATTGACATCTGAGAACCCCAGAGATTTCCAGCTACCAAAAATACATATTTTGCTAGGTGTCCTGTTCACACAAGAGATTAGGGTAAAATGTGGGAAAGATAAGAAATAGCAATACAATCTGTAATAGCTATCTTCTTAAAGTTTGGCTTTGCAATGGGACTATTTTTATGATCTTAAATAGCAGTGGTGAAACTCACTCCACGGGCAGCCTGTAGCACGGGGATAGCACAGTATATCTGTGCATGGGATGAGATGGAGGGGTCTAGCCACCATGAATGGGAAGAAGATCACACCATGCAGTCTGATATGTTATGTGTACTGCTCCTGAGAACAGGACCAGATCTCGCAACTGCTGTACGTCCAATATCAAGGGCAGTACCAAACCCAGAGTTATCTGTTACGTTCGTTATATCTCCTGGAGAAAATGTAAAAGGAGAAGGGGGACGAAGGGATGAAAGATGAACTTTTGGAGCACTGGTACACAGTTTTCTATCCATTCTCAGTAAAATACATACAAAGAGGTTGCTGTTATTATGAAGTATTCCTTTCATGTCAGAGATACAAAGGTTAAGATGCTCTAAAAGAGACTTCTTTGCTCCACTGAGCTCAATATAAGGACAGAAAAGGAGGGAATTCAGGGCTGGTATGTTTGGCTTCATTCCCCAAAAACTCAGTGGCTTGTGTTTTTTATGGCAGAATGCTGCACAACAGTTAAACAATTTTAAACCAAATACACTAGTAAAACAAAATAATAAACCTTCTCATGAGAAGGTTTATTCTCATGAGACTGCTCATTCCTGGTAATGGTGAATGGGCTTGTGAATGGATTTTCTTTTAAATTTTTACCGCAATCTTGTTAGAGATTTTGCAGTGCCTGAGCTGGAAGCGGAGGAAACATATTTGATCCCCAATTCATAGTGAAAAAATCGGGAACTAAAGTTATGAAACACTGAGAGAGAAAAGGTGACTGCATTTGGAAATATACAACATATAAATCAGCATTACTTTCAAGAAAAATAAGCTACTGAATTCTGGAGGTAGCAATCAGAGAAGGACTCTGCCTTGGTGTGTTTTAGCCCCTGATCATTATCTATGCAGTTTAAACTGGGGACAACCCCATGTTCATCAACAAAACTATCCTATGACCTGCACGCTATTCTGAGAAGTCACAGAAAGGCACAGTCTTCAGGAAACCACACAGGTTAAACAGACAAGTCGCTGAAGATTATGTATTCTTGGAGCCACCCATAGAAAAAGCCATTTCTGATGATGTTCACAGTTTACCCCACATCCTGTTTTAAGACAGAGCACCTGCGCAAACTACGTGGTTTTATTTTTAAACAGCTAGCTCTGATTAACCTATTACTGCCATCATTTCTTCCACCCCAGTGAAACTTGCAGTATCTTGGGGTATGCCTAAAAAAGCATCCATCAGTGAGCAAAGCCCCAGGTGACTGTTGTCATGTGTCAGGTGCTTAAAATATGTAGGGTTTCTGGGTTTGGTACTGCCCTTGCTATTGCACGTACAGCTGTTGGATGATCTGGTCCTGTTCTCAGGAGCAGTACTTTACACATCTACTGTTCAAGAACGGACCATACATTTTGGGAAAGTGGAAGGGAATAAAGGCCTTGTAGCTCTAGCACAACTTCATAATGTACCACCTTACTTCTAGCTGCTGTCAATAGTGGAAAGCTGAGGAAACACTATAGAAGATGAAAACTACAACTGCTGAATGCAGTTTCCATACATATGCCATTGTCCCAAAGAAAACTGATTTTTTTGGATGGCTTACAAAACTCTCCAGGGTCCCACATGCAAACAGTCCGCAGAAGTTTCCCTTGAACAGTTTAGTTTAATTCAAACTTTTGGTAGATTGAAGGGCCAAGTTCTCAGGATCCCACATGCCAGAATCATTGCTCTGTCAATTCCAGGTGGGAAATTTCTCACCATTTCTTTACTTTAGCAAACAAGTAGCACTTTCTTCCTCCAGCCTGTCCCTCCTTTTCTCAGGTTGAGATTGATGGAGCAAAGTTTCACACTAGCACTACATGATGACATTTTTTTCTTTTTGTTCAACCTGCTAGTACTCAGTTTCCAAAAATCCTTGGGAAGAGATAATTGTGTAAAAGACATCATACTTTGGCCTTCCTTTCATTCCAGAAAGCCCCTGATGAATCACCGCCATCATGGGCTCCATCAAGACTTGTGTATCTTGATCTGAACTTGTCCCATGCCAGTTTAAAGGCAAAATGACTGTCTATGAGGTGAGATGTATTTGAAGACAGGTCAGCATAGCAGCTGTGGGAGTGCTGGTGCTCTCTATGCCATGGTGCTTGGGCTGGATAAAACAGCTCTGGGAACAAGCACAGAGGACTCTGCGGCCTCTTATTTTCTTATCCTCTGTAATAATACAGCTTCCTGGGTTGTTTTACAAGGCTCTTTCATCCCTCAAAATTTCCAGAGAGAGCTTCTGCTTCATGTTTGTCCACATTCAGTGTTTGAGGAGTAATGGGAAGAGAACATGTGTGGGCACATATGCAGAAACAGCTTTTTTACAGCAGTTGTTTCACAAGGAAGGTGGCCTTGGTCATCAAATTAACCAGCCTGACCAGCACTGAAGCGACACTGCTGGTCAATTATGAAATGCAACAGGGTGTGAGGGAAGAGCAAAGAGATGTGAAAAACTGAACTTCAATTACGGTAAAGCTGAGGTTTTTCAGCTGATCGGGATGTTAAACTAAGTTACTTCCTCACGCAAAAGGAGGACACACCCAGTGGTGAGAACAAAACAAACTTGTTTTGATTATTGCTCTCTTCCTTTCACTTTTCAGACACTCCGGCCTGCCTCCATTGTCCCAGTTAGGGTTGTTGTGTCCTTGCCTAGGAGAGACAGGACTTATTTTTGGCAGTTGTTTCTACTAACGGGCTGGCTTCATAAGGAGTAAAGATGCTATCACCAAACTGCAATCAGATCTCTGCATTAGTTCCCTCAAGTTATAAGATGGCAGTGAACAGGGGTTTTCTTAGTTTTCTTTTTTTAATTGGCTGAGTTATTACTTACATGAAACCAACCTTATTTTAAGCTTGCTTAGTGAAAGGCACAGGAACAAACACTAGTCGATGCCCTACGATGACCTTTCTAGTTGCTATTGTATAACTACGTCTTGAAAACATTTCTCTGGCAAATGTCCTTTTCTCTCCTCAGATCAGAACTGCTTTCCTTAGATAACTTAGAAGTGGATTGTGCCCAGCCTCACACAAGGTTGGAGGAGATAGTTTTCAAGAAGGCTTTCCTCCTTTGTGCCCTTGGGCACAGGTTGGAATAATGAAACACCTGGAGACAGAAGATAAAAATTTACTTAGAGGACCTGGATTCTCAACTCCAACTCATGTTTTAGATACCTTTGAAACTGTCACTTGAATCTGGACTGACTGAGCCATGGGGCATATGTAGGGCCCTGCAGTCATTGCATTGCACACCTAAGAGAAACAGCCTCACTGCATCCTCTGAAATCATTGGACCATTTTAAAATCCCATGAGACCATAGGGCAGGGGTGCACAAACGAGGGTCTCCCACTGTGTCTGAGCCTTACAATATTTCTGTTGACTATTTTGAAAGATTTGGGGATATTCAGGAGATTTATTGCATCTGTATTGTCTGTGTGTTAACAAAGAATAACACTTTAAAATGTCCAACTCCTACTTCCAGGATTGACTTAACTTGATCAGCATTCTGTATGTGGACCCTGTGGATAGATGCAACCCTCTTTGACTTTCAAGAGTTGGCAGAGTTAGTGAGATACCTATTATTGTCTTCTGGGACATGGAAGAGTGATTCTTTGCTTTACATTTAGTTTGAGTTTTGGTATTGAAGAAAAATGAAGAAGCACGTTGGTTTATTTAAATGAAGTATATCACGTATGTTATAGACCTAATTGGGATTTTGCCTGATTTGATTTATTCTTGCCCCTGTATGGACCAGGAACATAGATTTTTTTCCCTTTTAGTTTTCTGTCACTCCTTCTCCCTTACTATCTTAACACAATGTTTTTTACAGAGTTTTCATTGTAGGAGCAGAATTAAAGCCAGTACAGAAGGATGAACAAAACCATACACAGTTCCTTGTGGCACACTGCAGAACCATATCCTAATGGAAAGCAGATGGGGTTTTTTTTCCCCCCAACAGTACAAAAATCCCGCTTTTCTCTCTGTGGGACATAAGCTACTGGCTTTTAATATCATTACTCATCCTTTTAACGTAACTGGTTTAAGAACAAGATGCCTATAGGATTCCACTCCTAATTAAATTCTTACGACTTTCTCAAATTGACTTTTCTCCTCTGAACCTTGTATGGATGCAAGACATGAGTGTCTGTATTAATGTGGGTTTACTTGACGCTTGTGTGGTTTTTACTGGCACTTACAAATGGCAAAGTCCCGAGGGACCTCTCATGCCTTGTTCTTGGATTCAACACTTGTGAATCCTGAGCTTAACCCAAATTGAAAATCATATAGGCCAGATTCTCAGCTGTTGAATATTGATATCTCTTTATTGACTCCAGCAGAGAAGTGCTGATTTCCATCAGTTGAGGATATGTGCACGGCTGTGTAGATCTGAGGGTGTCCATCTGTTTAGCAGCCAGCAGAGGCTGTTCTCACCAGTGATCCCAGCCTACATTATTTGAATTCTGACCCATCCATCAGTGTCCCCAGGGTGATAATTCTGACAGAGGATAGATTCAGTGGCTGCAGACTGTTTGTTTTAATATATTTTTGTTTTCTTTGCTTGGCTCTTATTGAGAAAATTAGAGTTTAAATTACCTCTCATCTTCCAGGTCAGCCATGAGCAATTAAACGGTTCCAGTAAAGCAAAGGGGAGAAGATTACATGCTGGCTTCCTTCTCTCAGCTTGAATGGGGAAGAAATGTACGGTTTTAATTTCCAGACCTGCTTAGAGGATGCTCATAATTTTTACAAACCACAAGTTTTGACTATCCTCCTAGTTTCCCCTTCTACGCAGGAAAAAAGATGAACATTAAAGCAAAGCTGAAGAATGTAATCAAAATGGGATTTATGTCCTGAGATGTCTTTAAATGTCCTTGTAGTATTTAAAAAAAGTTGAAATTATCTTTGTTATTTGTGCCAAGCTGTATCATTTCTTTGGCATCATCTGTTCTATGAAATGGGAAGTGGTTTTGCAGACTTCCTTATATAAGGCCTCAGTTTAAAATAGTTTGGGTTATTTTTTTTCTTCTTTAACTGTGATAAGAGAATCTAAACTCTGTTTACATTCTTCAGCTCTCTGCCTTTTTATCTGCAAGCAAAGCTCTGTTTTTCTTTGAAAAGTAAAAATGTCATCCTTAGATGAGAATAGCATTGTGCTAAGACATCTGATCAGACAATATTTTACTGCTAGTAAATCAAGGGAAAATATGAACTCTGCACTTGGCAAAAAAGGATTCATAGCTCACGAGCTGCAGCTGAAGCAAAACTTACCGCAGCAAAGTAGGATTAACTAAAACAGAAACAAAGATTTTGGCAGAAAATCCAGATGCTGCACAATAAGCAGTAAGTTCCTATGTCTCAGGACTAGATGCGGAGAAACGGAGACGAGAGCAGGAGACGAGTGGGGAAGTGGGGGAGATACCTTCAAGGAAGGAGAGGTGGGATGTGATATTTCCTTGTGTAAAGCATAAAACATTTTTATTAGCATAGCCTGGTTGTTTCAGATTTGGGAAATTATAAAGGGAGATTCTCACGGCTGCCCAGGGAGGTGGTGGAGTCTCCGTCTCTGGAGACATTCCAAACCCGCCTGGACGCGTTCCTGTGTAACCTGCTCTAAGGTGGCCCTGCTCTGGCAGGGGGGTTGGACTAGATGATCTATTAAGGTCCCTTCCAACCCTATGATTCTGTGATTCTGTGAAGCAAAGCTGTCAATTGACTACAAGACCCACATGGAGAATCTCCTCACGTGGGGAGAGCTCTGAAATGATATAAAGCCAGCAGAGCTCACTCAGACACCAACAACAAATTCACTGCCTACCTAACCTGCTTCCACTCCCCAGCAGGAATAACTTCCTCAGAGCAAGTAGGTTATAACAGCTGCCAAAGCCACACCTGGAGCCTTGCATTCTACAAGCCCCATTGCCTCTTCCCAGCTCTTTTGCATCAAATGCAACCCAGGGATGAGCTTGGTCTGAAATCCTCATGAGGCAGAGTGCACAGTGGCTCATCCTGCTATGAGAATGGTAGTCATTCAGGCAGGGAAGACTTCTGCTTATCTTACTGAGAAATAAGTAGGACGAAACAAAAGGATGTCATTTCTGTCACCCAGTTACCTCCAGAAAATGTCAGAGATGAGGAGAAAGAAATAGAATGGTAACTATGGAGAAAAAATTGCAGGGATAGAGATGAATGGAGATAATGCAGAAGACGGACCCTGCAGAAGTATGAAGAGGTGTTTTGGCCATTATTTCCAGACAGCACTGTCAGTATGTATGTATGCATCTGTGGTAATTAATTAGAGAGGAGAGTATCAACCTTCTGCAGAAGGATCCCTGCAGAAAGAATTGTCAAGGAAAGAATATGAGGGAAATAAGAATGGCAGATTATTCAGGGGAGGGAAGCTGAAAGACCTAAGTCCACTCAGCAGTGGGAGTTGGAGAAATGGAAGAAGTGCCTCATAAAAAAAAAAGAGAAATGTTAAATAAGGAAGACTGAAGTGTATGAGCAACAGATTGTGGTTCCACTCATGCGCATTATTTCTCAACACATTCTTCCTTGCTGACAGCTGTCCAGTATCACAGAGGATTTTAGACCACCGGGGTAGGGGAAACATATGGGAGATGATGACACAAAGCTAGTGCAGATGAGACTTGAGTCAAGTTGCTTGAATCACCCTTACACTTCACAAAGGCATGAACTAAACAAGCTGGGCAGGTAATCAAGTCACTGACACAAATATTTGTCAAATCCAGCATGGCATCACAATTTTCAAGCTTGTATGCCACAGACTCAAGATAATTCAGATTCCAGGATGGATCAGGAATCCCCAGGGAGTGATTAATATAATGGAAAAGTGTGTAGGGAAAAGAGTGGAAGATAAGTTAAAATAATTTCAGGATTAATATTTTCTTTTTCTTTAGGCATGAGGGAGAAAGGAAAGCCATAGCAGGTCCATGGTGAGGGGGAAAGAAGGTTTTACTAGCTTTCTCTGTTTAGCCTAGAGAAAAGAAGGCTGAGGGGAGACCTTATTTCTCTCTACAACTACCCGAAAGGAGGTTTTAGAGACATGGGGGTCGGTCTCTTTTCCCAAGTAACAGGAGATAGGACAAGAGGAAACAGCCTCAAGTTGCGCCAGGGGAGGTTTAGACTGGATATTAGGAAAAAAAAATTATACTGAAAGGGTTATTAAGCATTGGAACAGGCTGCCCAGGGAAGTGGTTGAGGCACCATCCCTGGAGGTATTTAAGAGGCTGGTAGACATAGTGCTTAGAGATAGAGTTTAATGATGTTTTTTGTTGGTGTTAAGTTGACGATTGGACTAGATGATTTGAAAGGTCCCTTCCAACCTAGGCAATTCTATGATTGCCTCTTTTCTTTCAGAGCATAATGGCTTTTAGGAAATCCAAAGATGAGCTAGCTTCTCCCCCGAAGAACAAGAAGGAAGATAAAGGCGGTTTCTCTGCCCCTCGCCTTTATCTTCCTTTTCCCCATTCCTTTTGGACCCAGCTGAAGGGCTTTTATATCTGGAAGCATGAAGGAGAGCCGTGAAGTCTCTGCTGCTGAGAAACTCATTGCCTTCTGCTAAGCACTTTTGCTGCACGGCGTCATCATTTCTGTCTGAGTTCAAGTCTGAGGTGTCAAACAACAGTTTCATCAGCCATCCACACTTGACCTGGGGTCAAGGAGCAGGGGAAAAATGCAGGTACACTGTTATAACTTGGACCCTGTGCAGCTTGAACTAAAAGCTCCGATTTGCATCCTCTGTGACTCTCTTAGCTCCATTAAAGGGATGAAAAACACAAAAAAAATCCCCTGTATTCTGACTCATAAGCAAACATGGTTTGTTCTAAAAGTGTAAATGTGGAAATGGCAGTGGATTTTAATTTTCTTTTAAATAGATAAATAAGAAAAAAGAGGCAGGTTTTTCCACTTAGAAAGGACCTGGACAAATCTCCAGGTCACACCGCTTTATAGAAGTTGGTGACTTGTGATGGATCCTGTGGGAGGAAGTCACATATGTGAAGTCACAGATGTGAAGTAATGTGGATTTGTCCCCTACTGCAGGCAGTTTCACTGTGGAGTTGAAAACCAACCTTCACCTGGTTTTGTGGCAGCAAAAAGTGAGGGTGACACTCTTATCATTCCCCTGTAGCCTAGGAGGTGGGTCTGCTGAAATGCTGACTAGATAATGCAAGTTCGAGCCCCAAGTATTTCACTGACTTTATGACATTTATTGAATTAAGGTTTTGTTTTCCTCCATGCTGGAATCAAGTTCAATCACAAATAATCTAAACTGTGAGTTGAATCATGTCATTTCACTGGCTCCATGTTTCTGGTAAATACTTTACTGCCAGGCATATGTTGAATGCCAGCTTGAGTGGGTTTATGTCCTGTATTAATGCGTGGGTTTAAGTTAAAATTTTCTCAGGAGCTCCTACAAAAGTGTAGATCGTCTCAGATCATATGAGAAAATAGCCTTAACACTCTGGGCAATGCATCAATTTTCAATAGCAGCACAGCAATACCACTACCACGGTGAGGTTCGTCCTGATCTCAGAAGGAGTTTGCAACCTGGAGAAAATCAGGATTCAGACTATTTCATTAGGGAATATACTCATTCCAGATTCAGTCCATTCTGGACTCATACTTGATGTTTCACCCCTTCCTCTCACCCATTCTCTGAATCACCTCAGCCATGTATAGCAAGATGTGCAACTCAGAGGCTGGATTTAACTCTCTCTCAGTCTGTCTTCTTTGCTGCAGGGACACCAGCTACATCACTTAAGGTCTGAGCATCCCCCAGAACATCCCAGGTCTGCTGGTGTTTCTGGGAATACAGGCACATTTATCTCATAGTTTGAGAAGCAACACTGCATTGCAAGAAACCCTAATGGTCCACATGGGAGCACCACGCTGGCAGATACAGTGCTATGATTCCTGCCATGGCTATCCAGATCTGAGGGGGGGTATGATAACTGCTGCATGTTGGGACTACAAATACCCCCGAGGGCAGTGGCCATATTTTAAGATGAGGCAAGATGCTAGGCAGATTTTTATTTTCCATCTGCAGCCCCGTCTTCCAATACAAATAATATCACACTCCTGTGGTCCAGAG
Source organism: Rhinoptilus africanus (assembly GCA_013400135.1). Lineage (NCBI taxonomy): Eukaryota > Metazoa > Chordata > Aves > Charadriiformes > Glareolidae > Rhinoptilus > Rhinoptilus africanus. The sequence goes on along the minus strand of VXBO01003721.1, from coordinate 77,091 downwards.
ACAAGGCTCACCAGAACAACTTCCCTCAGCAATCAGGCAAGTTCATCCAAGCACTGGCTTTTGTATTTTATATTTGAGGAGGAGAGAAATACCAGCTTAGAATCATAGAGTCATAGAATTATTTTGATTGGAAGAGCCCTTTAAGATCATTGAATCTAACAGTTAACCCACCACTGCCAAGTTACCACTTAACATATATAACTCTGCCCATCTCTGCCTCCCTCAGTCCTTTGCTTCTCATGTTTTACTCTATTCCCTTTCCTCCTTTTCCATGTATTTTCCCTTTGCTTCTCTGTAGTAAGGAGGAAATCTGTTACCCTTAGAAGCTGCAACTAAGACCATCTTATGGATAAACTGTGAAGTTAACAGCCAGAATGAATTGACACAACCATCTGGACTAGGTAGTGGCTGAGGACCAGAGAAATGGATCTCTCTTGTGCCTACATCAGTGCAGGAGCAGAGGAAGAGGCAGGCCCTAAACTGAGACATGGTACTACAAAATTGTCTTCGTTAACTGGAAGATGAGGTGCAGCACATGAGATGGCAGCACAACTGCTGAAGCACATGAGATAGACATCACCTAGCCCAGTGTCACGACTCTCATGTTGGCCACTGGAGGACATTATAAGAAAGAATGTAAGGAAAATGTTTTCTGTGCAAGGTGACCTGGCATTCCAGCAGTCAGCAGCTTGTGAGCGTGCTCCCAGTAATCATGTTTAACGACCCACAGCTATCCTCTCCTTTATTCATCTATCAAACCCCTTTTCAGTCCATTCAGTGCTTTGAGCTCCACATCCACAACTGCAAAAAAAAGAAATAACCTCCTTTGGCTTGTTAGATTTTGGCCTGATCACTTTATGAGGTGCCTTCTAGATATGAAAAGGTATTCTTCCCGTTAGAAAAAGCACAATAACAGTGCTCTATTTCAGCTAAGATAAGCAGCCACAATGCAGGCTGCAGTGGTTTCCAAGGCATGTATTACTTGGTAATTCACTGATGTGAATGCCAAAGGCCTAGCTGTACTTTAAAATATTAGCCTTTTACTTCTCATACTCTTACCGTTCTGAGACAGACTGGTTGTTTCCTTGCAATAATTGTAATCTCTGAAAGTAGCTGCCAGACCACAGACACTGAAAAATACAAAACCTTTTGAGTTGTACATGATGGTCTTTTTCTCAATCTGTTTTTCCCCCATACGGTTAAAACACAGTAACTTCATGTGCTTTCCCCCCAGGTATATTTGTTTCATCTGTAATAGGAGGTTAAGCAAAACTTGGTTTGCCTAAACTGCCACTGCTTCAAAGACTCAGTGGCAACAGAACAGAAAATCTTATCTTATTTGCCTTTGCTAGTAAAGGGTTTATGTAGTTATGTTAACTAGTGCTTTTATGCAAGTCTTGGGACCATTTACACAGCAATCAGAAAACATGTCTCTCTCCAAACAGTTTCTCAATGTGACTATATATCCTATCCATTATTTGTATTCCTTTTAGGATTCTTTCAGGTTGGACCAGATGCCACATTCATGTGTATTTCACTGGGACTGGATGATCTCTGAGACTTCAGGAATCTTTTGGTATTAAGTCCTCAACTGGTGCATCCTACCTTCCCTGGACTCCACAGAGACAGTGTGAGAGCATTCATGTTGAGAAGTTTACAAGGAATGGAAGAGAAAAACCCCTACTGATAAATGTGAAAGATCTTCAGTGAGCATTTACTAATTTCCTTTGGATATCAGGCTTACAGTGAAATCCACAAAATTCAGAGATGCCTAAAACGACAGAGAATCAATTTTATTATCTCTTTCTTGTTGCATACATCCTCTCCCTCTGTTTACTGGAATTTACTATGAGTCTCTCTTTCTTTAAGAATCTAGTTCTCACAATCAGAGCAATAACCCCTTAACCTCTCCTAGCTTGTATCCTGTTTGCCATCCTGCTCCCCTTCCTGTGAAGTCATCTTCAGGTACACTTGAGCCTTATTGTACTTGCAGTATGAGTTTTGTGCTTAATACATCCTGGTTTCTGACACTATCTTTGCATAAATAGGTACTTCTTACCATCCACTCACCAAATGATCATCACCAGAAGAAGGAGTTTCACGACCCAAACCAGGATGCACAGGTGCTATTTGGTGCATTAGAGCTGATCTCTAAAATATGACATCTTTTTTTGAAAGTAAGCAAAATAACTTACACTTTGTCACTATACAGTGGCTTCATGTATACAATTGTTTTCATCCATAAGGAAAAACTGGACCTAAGAGTTTATTTTTCAGTCTATGAGTCAGGGAAAACAATCTTGTCAGTGTTAGCAGGCTATAGATTCGGAAAGGAATTTAAAGAATACAAAGAGGGAATTGCCATCTGAGCAGTTTCTATTCCTATGAGCACTAAACATAACAATCACATTAGCCATGAAATAAAACAAACCCCGCTATTAACCTGGCTGTGAGATGATCTGATAGCTTATATTTTTCAAAGTGTGAAAGCAAAAAGCTTTCTTTGATCTAGAAATCAATGGAGATAACATTTCCCTTTTGCCCTGCTACAGCCCGCACCTCTGACCCCAGAGCTGGAACCTGGGTCCTGGTAGTGGAAAGTCCTTGACTAGTGGCAGTGGAGAGAAAATCATCACCTGCTCAGTCACAAACAACACATAGACCTACAGCACTGTTTGTTAAGTAAGATCAGCTAATAGTTGCACAGCGGAGCTTCAAAGCTTCACGACCACAGTTAATGAAGGCTTTGTAAATGTTGTGTCCCCTCTGAAGCCTTGGACTTTGGCCTTGATATTTAATGGAAGAAATCGAATGCTGTTTGGACTTACCCAGCTTTCAAAATAAAAAAAAAAGAATAGAATTTCTAGGAAATGAGCACAAATTTTGAACTCTAGACCTGATCACAGCTTTGTTTACACTGTTAAAAATTACCTCACTAAAATTGGTAGGGCAGATATTCTGATTTGCAGGTACAAGAGCAAACCTTGGATTGGAGTCTCAGTCCTAAATTTGATTGTCGGATGGAATTAGGCCTCTGTGTGGTGGAATTATATGGGTGACTCAGTCCAAATTCTGCTGTTGCCTCCAGAACCCCAAGTTGATACCTAACCTGTCCACGTTAGGCTGTATTGAAGGGAAGGTTCAAATTTAAAACAAGATTTCCAATAACTCTTCTCAGAGGATGCAGATCAGTAAGTTTTTAAAGAACCAATTATTTGCAGTAGCATTGCAAAGCTTTTAGCCCAAGTTGAAATATGTAAGATTAAGAGAAGAAATTTTGTGTATTTTTATGAAGGCGTTCTAGCTCAGAAGCTACTTTCCAGAATAAAAATGACCATTTTAAGGCTCAGTTCACATTTGTAAAAACTTCTCCTCTGCTAGAATTTTCGTACCATAGAGTATATACAAAATTAATCTTTCAGCACAGACATATATATGTATGTATGTGGATATGACTTTATATTTCTATCTTTCATTTTTGTAAGGGTGAGCTGAAGCATCTTTCCATAATCCCAGTATACTTAAATGGTACTGACACTGTCAGACACAACACTGACTTATGCATGCCCCCTCTCAACAGTCTTCATCTGGTCACTGTCTTCTTTTTGCCTAGCATAGGGTCACACTGCCAGCAAGGTGATGTACCATAAAGGGTACATCCATCACACATCAGTGCAATCCAGATACCCACCTTAACTCCTGGTGGGATATCAGAAGGCACCTGTGATAGCAAGATAAGCGACAATATAAGTGCTAGTGAATCTTTCTTTGAGATTTTACCACTCCCCAGCTCTGTGACGAAGTGGGTTTGTGCTGAGCTACCACAGTGTGAGTGACAGCAGCTGGGCTGCAGGCACCATGTTCCCTTCCAGCTCTGCATAGGCTCCCCACCTTTCAGCAGAGGGGTGACAACGAGCAGCTGAGGAGGGAGTGACACTTCAGAATGTTGTTCAAATGCTTGCAAACTCTTTGTTCTCTTGCAGGACTTGGGAATATCTAGGCTTTCCTGCCTTTTCAGAGCCAGCTTGAACCCTGACCAGCACTGCATCGCGTCTCTTGCAACAAAACTGGTGGCATTTAGCAGAGAACGCTATTCACGTGTATTCTCATCAAGTCCACATTAATTTAAGCCTGTATCCTTTTACCCCTGCTAAAACCCAGAACCATCGCTTCTCTTCAGAGTACTGAAATTTCTTGTAGCAGAAGGGTATCTGATGGTGTCCTTGAGAAAGCCCTTCAAATTGCTTCCTTTATCCTGAGTCGTCCTGCAGTGCCAGAATTTTTTCAGCATAGTAAAAATATTTCATTCATTATCAGGAGCTTAGTCATCTGATTCTTGGTGCTGATGCTGCCTTGCGGAACAATGGCTGGCTGCCACTCTGTCTGCTTCTGTGGGGGAGCTGCACTCTGTAATCTTTGTGTGTTTCTTTCTCTCTCTTTTTAATATCCTTGGCTTTAACATGGGAATTGATTTTTCAAAATGTCCACCTGGTATGTTTTCTCTTCATTAGAAACAGAGACCAGGTGTTAATTTGTACCAATGTCACTGACTTCAGATGATAATGAGTTCAGAAAGGATGGAAAATCAAAGTGTATTCCACCATGCCTAGAGGAGCAAAACTGTGTGAGGAAAATCATCTATGGCTGGGCAATGTAGCTGGAGGGCACAGTACCCCTCCCTTACTGTGCCTTTATGTAGCTGCCTTTATCCTCTCTTTAAATGATTGGCATGACCAAAGGACTCCAGGGAAAAAGATGGAGAGAACAAAAAAAGCCCCACAAAGCTGCATCATGCATTAGTGGTGAATAAAACAAAGCCAGGGCAGCGCAGTTCTGATCGGCTTTACTCCATCCTCTCTGTTCCTTTGGGGAAACCTCAGATCACACGTGTCAGCTAGCAGAGGCACAGCGAGAGGTAGGCTGAGCTGCCTTCCCGTGTGGAGAGCAATGTGGACACAGATGCTGAGTACTCTGATCAAAGTCTTCCACGATGGGAATACGAGGTGTGGAGGATACCTGGGTCTAAATGCATTTTTCTTGTCCCAGCTTCTAGCCCAAATGATATCATACTCATTCCACTCTCATGTGCATAGGAAAAATTAGCCTGAGGAGTTTTTGCACTCTTTTATTTCTCTCCGGATTCCCTTATGCTTGGGAGGGAAAACAGAAATATTATGATCATGAGCGTAATAGAAATGCTAGATAGGAAAGGACTTCATGAAGGCTTCTCGATCAGGATATTAACAGCAATGCTGTTGCTACATCATTTTATTCTATTGTCTCTAGTACAAAGGACTTGTCCAGAGTCTCCTTGTGTCTCCTTGTCCATGGCAGGGATGTAGGCTATTGTGGCTATATGTGGCTGTTGCTTGGGATCAGAGCATCACAGATCACATTCATTGCACTGAGCCCCTCAGTGAGAATTTTGTACTTTCTTTTTTTTCCTCTTTGAAGGCAAGCCTGAGAAATACTTGTGCACCTTGTGTACAGGACAACATGGCACAAAGATAATGTGCCAAGCTTTCAGCAAGTGATCATCAAAGCTATTAAATGCCAATTAGCTAAGCTGAAATTATACTAGGTCAGTTTAGTGGCCTGTTGACAATGTCTCTCATTATCTAAGTGATACAGATACAGATGGGCAAATGCACTGTTATTGCTTTTTCCTGATTTTATTTTCCTGACAAAATTAACGAAGGCCAGAACTTCAGGAACTGGAACTCAAACTTGGGCTCTTCTGTAAGTAGTCCAGTTCCCCAGATTGGCCTGGTTTTTGAAGATATTGAAAGGGCAACTAATCCCACTGAAGTTGATGAATATTTTGGCATAGATTTTCAGGGTTAAATGATTAACAGAGATATGCAAATCACTGATGATCCAAGATAACTGCTTTATTTCTACTTACACTTTTGATAAGAGATGTCACTGCGGAAAGGAAATGAGTCACATGTTTCTAAAAGGCCAGGAGAGACCAATTTCTGAACAGTGTGAGCACCTTCCTGGCAAGACCATGACAGGAAAATTAAATAGAGTAACAGATCAAGCATGCTGGCAGATGATCTGCAGCAGCAAAACCCATCACACAAAGATGGGTTTTCCCTCTAATGTGATGAACTGCGTGGTTCTCACAAGAACCTTTACAGCAGAGTGGGTGGCTTGCTGAGACTCACTCACAGCAAGGCAAAGGGAATAATGCTGCGGGTTTCCTTGTTGTTTGGTGTACCTATTCACCCACATTTAATACAGAAACAGATTTGTGACACTTTCTCAGTGTGACAGAAAAAGACTATCTGAAAGTAGTAAAACTAACTGCTACTTCTCCAAACTCCAGTAGCTTATTATTTGCTTATTCAACCTTAAAGAAGAACTTGGGATTACCATGTTGGAGGACATTATGAAAAATTAAGTTCTGGACAATGTGATTGCCAAGGATGGAACAGAAAACTTGCTTGCCCTGAAGTCTGTATGAAATTTGGCAGTAAATTTAGAGATACTACTACTGCTACATCACTTTTCACTTCAGGTATTCTGTTTGCAGGTTCCCTTGCATAACACTCCTTTGTGTGTTTTCTATATGTATTAGAATCATTATGGCCACTGTTTTCCATGCAGGGGCCATGACTGAACAAAGTACTTAGTTATGTACTTGCTTAGATGTCAACTATGTTAAACACTCTCCTTTTAATTTTTGTTCTGAGTTTTTTATACATTTCAGTCTTCTACATCTAACCTAAAAATTGTTCCTTATATTGACTTCTGATTTAATGCCTTCAGCAGTCCACACATTAGGAGGAAACACATGGCATTGGTATGTAAAAAAGATTTATCAAGAAAGGACAATAATTTGAAGCAATGCCAACAACCTGATTTAATTTCTCTGACTAGGAAGGTTTTCAAGTGATGACATGACTATGGGCCAAATTCGAATTCAGTGATCCTAGTCTAAATCTGAAAAGAGTGAGGAATGCCTGGTCTACACCTTGACTTATAGATACAAGTTCCCTGAAATCAACAGAGGTGAAGAAACAGAACTGAATATCCCCCTCTGAGTTTAGTGACATTGCCTTGGATTTACGTCAGTGAAACTGAGAGCAGACAATCATTTAGCTGAATATTGCCAAAAGGAAAGATCATGGTGAGCTGCTAATATTTGTTGCTGGAAATAATCCAGGAATGATACAGAAGCCAGATTTTTACAAAGCTTTGAAACCATCCCCTAGGCACACTATGTGGGTCAAGGTACTAGGCAGTAATGGAAGTCGAATGGGTCCCAGGCCTTTCTAATCCTGTCTGATCCAATGACTTCCTCTCTGATTTTGGTCATTTCACTTCTCAAATCTCTTTTAGGCCAGCAATGAAAGCAGGTATTGGAATAATTTAAGATTCAGCTAGGCTCCAGTTGCCAGCTTAAATAAACAATATATAAAGTTATTCACTTTTTCTGCTAGTTGCAAATGACTGGTAGATTCCCACGTAGAATTTAAACTGTTACCAGTCTGGGAAGGTGCTGAATGACTCCTGCAAGATGGCAAGAGCCATCAGCTGACAATGTACAGCACCCTGATAGCTCCAACTGTAAAGTTATCCCCCAATCTGTTGTGATAGGCACAACAGAGTTCTGTGACATACTGGACATACTGTTTTTGCTGAGGAAACTGCTTGTAGGCTGAGAAATCGGCATGGAAAGGAAATCAGGTTTCTTGCTTTCAGAACGCACACAGGTTTCTGAAATTTTATAACCAATGCACTTTTAGTATTATGGAATTTAAGGCTAATCCACCCCAAAACTGTCTCCTGGTTTCCTCTCAGTCTCAGAGATGAGTCTGCCCTCTAGTACAGGCAATCAGAAAATACTATGACTCTTCAAAAGAATTTGGAAATCCCTAACTATGCTTTTATTGTATGGCTCAGGTGCTCACTCTCAGTCTAAACAAAACATTTTCTGGGGAAAAAAAAGAGTGTGCAAGAGTGAATGTCTATGCATTCGTATGCGTATGCATATGCATGTGAATTTTCTTTCTGCCGCTCCACTGAAAGTGGAACACATAACTCATTTTTTTTGCCATACTAAGATCTGGTAAACTATGAGTAAATTCTGTTCCTGTTTGGTTAAATGAATGTAATAAGGTTCAGGGGAATTGTCCAACCTATTTCAGGTACATGATAGATATTGTTTTGAATTCCATGACTATTTATTTATCTTTTTTTTTCCAGTAAGCGTGGGTGAGTATTATTTTATACCGACTGTGTGAGAGGTTCAAGGAATCCATACAGCTGGTTGTGTAACAGTCATAAACTCACAGTTCATATTCCAAGGAAAGCACTGCAGTTACATTTGCCTTCTGCACGTTCTCCTCTTTCAGAAGCCAGTGAAATTTAGAAGTGTGATCTGAAAAAGAAAGCCCAAAGTAAAGCCCTTAAATTCCTATCCTAGAAAAAAGTTGAAGTTAATTACTAGCAAATATTCCCCTTGAAGTCTGTGGATATGAATTTGTTGGCAGATGATGCCTTAGACATTGACCCCTTTGTCAAGGTGAACGTAATCAACTCAGATAATTTGTTGTTTATCTGATGGAATGCTGGAATGGAGCTCTAATGACAATCTTCTCTAATTCCAACTGCCATGTAAATATCATAAAAACATACAGTAAAAATATGGCCTGGTTCCAGGCATGAAAATATTGTCCTTTATGATTAATCAAATGAAGAGAAGGGAATGACACTAGTGTCAAAGCTGAAAAAAAAACCCAACCAACCAATAAAAAACAAACCAAATACCAGCAACAGGAGGTTACACTAACGTTCATTTTTAGTACTGCCCATACTGTTTTAGCTGGGTTAACGTGGTCTGGAAGCCTTTAGGTTCTTCCAGATTGGTCTCTATCTCTGACTTTGATCACTATGCCTTTCGTCTCACATCTTAAAAATGTTCCCTTGACATCAGATTTACCTCTTAGAATGCAGTCCTTAGCCACAAAGTCCTGTCAAAGAAGGGCTGACAAAATAGAAGACAATCCAAATAAAACGATATATTCAAAAGCAGAGAATAATTAAGATATGTGCTTCTTATCTCAATATTTCTTTTGCTTTGACTCATTACTTCATCTTCTGGGCCATCTTTTTAACAAACAAAGCAGTGCACATTGTAGATGACATGAAATCCCCTAGTGGAAATTACCTTATCTAGTTTTGCTCTCCACACTATAATTTTGTGTCTGCGCTAGTTACCCAATTACAGTCAACTTCAATACAGTCAATGGAGTTTAGAGCATGACTGATCTGACCAAAAGCTGCTGTCTGCTTCAGGATGAGAGGAATTACACCTTAAACTCTTTCAAGTTTATTGACCTTACCTCTATTGATTATGAAGAGAGCTCATGGCCAGAAGTTTAGATATGGAAGTCCACGCTGTAGTGAGATGTATCCTCTCCTTCTTGACTTTAATGAGATGTTGATCGGTCCATTAATATACATATATATGGATCTCTTGATCTTCTACATCTTTTTAAAGAAATGAACAATCAATTAGAACCTGGTGAGTAACCTAATTGTTGTTCTGTGTCCAGAGATGTACCATAGTGAGTCACTAACATTAGAGGTCTTCTTGTCATTGCTCAGACAACAAAAAACATTGGACATTACTTAAAATTCTCAGGTATATTTGTTGTTGACATGAAAAAAAATTACTCATATGAGTTTTCAGAGTGGGACACAGAGGATACCTTCAGTTCATCTTTAGCAGGTAAGTTCATGATTAAGATACTTCTCCTGGAAAAGCAGTAATTTTATGTTCACTTGTCTTCTTTTGATAGTGTCTGAGGGTAACTCAGCTCTCCCTGGTTCCCTTTGATGTTTATTTGATTATTTTTGTTACCATTTCATGTTCTTGCTGGACAGCTCCTTTTTCAAAGTGCAGCAGTAGCAGAGGCAATAGGAAGCCAAAGAACATCCTGCTCGCTCTGATGAGCCTTTTCTTAAAAAGACAGCTAGGTTTTTAGTGTAGTCTACCATGGTTTGAAGGGAACCAGAGGAATACACTGTGTAAACCACCTGCTGCTTAGTGTCATATACTGTGCTATCTTCTCCTTCCACTTTTTGTATTCTTTTGCCTTCATGGGTTTTACCTAGTTATTTTGAAGGTTTATCAGCACTTTATCCAAACTCAGGTGGATATCTGTTTCTTAAGACTTCAGGTTTTGGTTACATAAAGTCCTATTAATTTATGAATGCCTACGAGGTAACTTTAACCTCAGCACTGACATTTGTCTTAATGTACATAAGTAACAATACTAGTTGGAACAGGAAGAGCTGTGCAGATAAAACACTGCCTCTTATAGTGGAAAAGTTGGCAGATTAGTTGAGATATTATATTGGAACTTTGAGGAATGGGACATAATGTAGACAGACGATGAAGTATTCTCAGCCATGGAATAGTTGTGTCATATGTTTTCAATTTGAAATACGGCCACACAGGATGTAAATGCAAACCAGACTGGTGGAAGTCAAAATCCCCTCCTTTCAGGAACCACAAAATGACATTTTGGGAAGAGATAGTTCTGTTCCACTGTGAAGTGGGTGGTGGACATACAATATGACAATGTCAGAAAAATTTCCAAAATCAATGAATTATACACTTTATATTGTGAATGCTTTAATAGCACTAATTACATAAATATTTAGTACGTAAAGTAGGGATAAAATTATGCCTCTGACTTGGGTACATCATCCACACCAGAACAGATCTGGAGGAAAGATCTTGAGGCCAAATGAGAACATGCCTATAGTTGTTATTATTCAGCACCCAGTGTGGGACCATTCTCAATATATACTTTCCCAGTTCAGACATTCCTCCTCAGCCCTCTTCTCTGTCAGAAACACAATGTCTGGATGGGCTGATGGACTGTGCCAGTGCAGTGGCTCTTACAGCAGGCATTATCTGGATACTCAAAAATACAACAACTACATTTAACAAGAGCAACATGTCTATGTCTATGGGAAGAAATGAATATATTTAAAGATGTGAGATTAAAAAAATACTACTCAGGTAGATCTGCTGATGCAAGTGTGGCGTGACTGAAGAGGAATACTTTCTGTTTCTCTAGGAAGGCCTTATCAGTGCAATATGTGACTAATAAATTATAATCTTGGTTAATGGTTAATTTAAATGGTTAATCTTCTGTTACCTCCTTTATCTACAACATTTTTCGTAAGTGATTTGATAATATCTTCTTTTGTCTAATTAGAGAAGTCTGGCATACATCATTCATGGAGGAAGATGATAGACTGCTGGTAAGAATGCTAGACAAATTAATTTAAAGATTAGTGAATATTTTAGGCCTTCTGTGAGAAGATATTGGATGTATATGCATTTTAGTTTGTGTTACTGTGGCTACCTAAAACACTACCTGGAAAATAAAAAAAATTGACCTAGTCACCGGCTAATAATTGCTATTTTATTTCCTATTTTTAGCAATGTTTCATCTGCCTGTATCTATTCTTCCAACCAGTCAATAAGATAAAAATGTCATTTTTTTACTCTTTGGTAGAACTATGTTTTAGAGACAGTGAAATAGTTAAAAGATGGAAAAATCCTGTAAAATTTAGTTCTGAAATGAAACCACAAAAACTTTGAAAACTCAGCACTCATGATACTTTTTATCAATAGACTAATGGAAACATAGAATTCTGGAGTCATACAATCATAGAATAGTTTGGGTTGGAAGGAACTTTAAAGGTCATCTAGTTCAACTTTTCCTACAATGAGCAGAGACATCTTCAACCAGATCAGGTTGCTTACAGCCACATCCAACCTCACCTTGGAAGTTTCCAGGGGCATCTACCACCTCTCTGGGCAATCTGTGCCAATGTTTCACCACTCTCAGTGTAAGATATTTCTTCCTTATAGCTAGTCTAAACCTACCCTCTTTTAGTTTAAAGCCATTACCCCTTGTTGCATTGCAACAGGTCCTGCTAAAGTGCTTGTCACCATCTTTCTTATAAGCTCCCTGTAAGTACTGAAAGGCCACTATAAGATCTCCCCAGAGCCTTCTCTTCTCCAGGCTGAATAAGCCCAGCTCTTTTGATCTGTCCTCATAGGAAAGGTATTCCATTCTTATGATCATTTAGGTGACACTCCTCTGGGTCTGATCCAATAGGTCCATGTCTTTCCTGTGCTGAGGGCTCCAGAGCTGGACTCAGAACTCCAGATGGAGTCTCACCAGAACCAGAGGGGCAGAGTCAACACCCTGAGTCAACAACATGACCTGCTGGCCATGCTTCTTTTAATGCAGCCCAGGATACGGCTGGCTTTCTGGGCTGCAAGCATACGTTGTCAGCTCATGTCCAGCTTTCCATCCACCAATACCCCCAAGTCCTTCTCGGCAGGGCTGCTCTCAATCTTTTCATCCTCCAGTCTGTATTGATACCAGGGGTTGCTCAGGTATCATTCAGAAGTAGTGAATTAATTCCTTGTTTTGCTTTGCTTGTGTACATAGTTTTTGCTTTAATATTAAACTGTGTTTATCACAACTCACAAGTTTTCTCACTTGTACTCTTCTGATTCTCTCTCCTATCCCAAACAGGGAGAATGAGCAAGCAGCTGCATTGTCCTAGTTGCCAGCTGGGGTTAAACCATGAGAGTTGGTCAGGCAGGACTTGCTTTTGGTGAAGATGTGCTGGCCGTCTCGAATCACCTTTCTGTCTTTCATGTGCTTTAACATAGCTTCTAGGAGTATCCATTCCATGATCTTCCCAGGCAGAGAGGTGAGGTTGACAGGTCAGTAGTTCCCAAGGTCCTCCTTTCTACACTTTTTAAAAATGGGTGCAATGTTTCCCTTTTTACAGTCACCAGGACTGCCATGATTTTTCAAATATCAAAAAGCATGGTTTGGCAACTATATCAGCCATTTCTCTCAGGACTCTCATGTGCATCTCGTCAGGTCCCATAGACTTATGTATGTTCAGGTTCCTCAGGTGATCATGAACATGATCTTCTCTTACAATGGGAGGGACTTTCGTACCCTAATCCCTAATCAACCTTATTTTTACATACTGCTCAAGTGACTGAGGTTGCGAAAAGTTAAGCAGATTTATATGTTGTTTCTTTCTGTACAACTGTGTTTTTGGAAGGCAAAGAAACACCTCTCACTAAGCCATGATACCTATAAAAAAATCTAAATCTGTCTTCCTTTTCCAAGTCTTTCTTTATGGCAACACTTTAGCACTTGATGCTAACTGATGATGGGTGCATTTCATCCAGAAAATTCAATTGCTTACTCTGGCTGCTTCTGCTATGGCTACAGATAATGTAATAACTTCTTGTTCTGGTGATGATAATGATAAGGGTTGTTATGATGCATCAAGGTGAGAAGTTACAAAGTCAGCAAGACTCCTTTGAAGGCAAATCTGTTGCTGAATAGCACTTGAAACAAAAGTTCTGGATCTTCTCTGTAGGAGTTGAAGAAAGAGTAAGGTTTTCTTTTTTTCCTTTTTTGATAGTCTTAAAAATGCATGCATGTGTCATTCATGTATTTTACTACATTTTAAAACATATCTATGTGTATAGGTATTTTTCTAATTATTACTACACATTAAAGAACAAAACAGTGTTATGAAGAAGTGGTGAAGTCAGATTTAGAGAGTGGTTAGATCCAATCCACCCAAAGGTTTCCAGCAGACTGAAAACCTAAGCTTCCTTTTTCTCTCAAAGACCTGCCTGAGTCTTTGTTAAATCTAACTCCTCTGCTTAGGCCCATCACAGCTCACTGCACTCCCTGGGTTTGACTCCATCACCCTGGAAAAGTCTATGCTTTCAAATGCTTTCAACCCCTAAGGTCAGATGTTCTTACCTATATGTAATGTTGGCATGTACCTGTCACTTATATCTTAATAGTCACTTATACCTTGGGGTTTTCCAGGAAGCTGTCTGGCAAATTTCCACCACAGTAGTGTTTCTGTCTAATCCTTTCTGTTGGTAGGTCATTCAGGAGAAAAAAACAGGTGTTTTCTTAAGGACTACTGCTTTTGTGATATATCCTGTAAATCTCAGAGTTTTCTTTCCCTTACATAACCTCATAAAGGGAAGGATACAAACTGGGTAGCTTTCCTCAGGCCTCCATTTCCAGCAGCTCTCTAGGAATTTTGCCAAGTCACTGGGAGCAAACAGCCCTGGGCCAGAATCCTCTCTCATTTGCACTGGTATACATTTGAAGCTAAAGCCAGCAAAGTCAACACTGTTTCCCAACAGTCAAAGTAATGCGAGATCAGTTTGATGAGCTGCTTTTGGTTGTCTCTGAAGGAATTCAGAGGTATTCAAATACATTAGGAGCTTGCTTAGTATTTGCTAACCATGCAGTTTTCTTATCATGTTGTCTGACACTGAACAGCCCGCTCAGGTGCCATGCTTCATCATATAGGTTGTATTACTGCCAAAGCATGAGGTTTCCATGAGATAAAGGAAAGCTGCAGAATTTGTAGTTAAATGCAACACTGCTAAATGCATCTGCTCCAGCACTGGGTCCTGATCAGCAGGATAAGTGTTTAAGAGAGGTTGTGCTGGCCACTGGAGTAACCAACGGATGGAGCAGCTGCCTTAAAAAGTGAGACTGGAAGGGCTGGGGTGCTTTGGTTTGAAGGGAGAAGGTTGTGCAGAGGGTTATGATGGAGTTTTATGGAATCATGAAAGGGTGGATAAGGTAAATGTAGAATCTTTTTTTTACCACCCTCCACAATACTAGATCTGCGGAGTCATTTATTAAAAAAGGACACATGGTTGATTTAAACAAAATTTTTAAAAGTACTGTTTTGTATAGATTGTGGTTACTCTCTGGGCAGAGAGTTGTGGATATAGACAGCACTGGCAACTTTAGAAAGAGGTTAGGCAAATTCATGGACAACAGGTCAATTAACAGACACAAAACAGCAAGAATGTACCCTTTAATATCCCTACCTGAGTGGCTGAGGAAGCTGAGGAAGCATGAGGTGAATGGGCCACAGGGTCCAGGCATGCTCCTTGTATAGTATCTCCTAGTGCTCCTGCAAGAGACAAAATGCTGAACCAGGTTATGATGGCCAGTAGGGCTTTTCTTTTGTTGTTATATTCTCACTTACTATCTCTTGTGATGCTTTTCCATTCAAATTGTGAGGAACAGGAACACTTTAAGTGGCTTTTGGAGTCCACTAGAGTGCTGTTTTTATGCCATGTTACTGTGAGTATGAACTGTATGCCCTGGGGTGCTGCATAAGAGCAGGAATGAATGTGCAAAACTTTCTGGGACAATCTGGAGGACAGCACAGGGTAGAAGGAACCAAACTTGTTCAGTGCCATCCAGGCAGAGTCCCTCCTGTGAACTGTTGAGATGCTCAGGCACACCCAGGCTTTGTTCTGGAGGGGAGTCATTACTTCACTGTAAAAGAAATTCCAAGAATAAATAACAGTTATGACATTTATGAACCATGGAGGGATAGTCAGAACACTGGGACCCAAGTTATTTGAGACCATGAACATAACTGGATTAGGTTTCACCTATACTATTAGCTAGTCTGCTCTACTGAAAAAGGATCCGGAAAACTTGCAAAGGGTTTGAGACAATGATAGGAGCCTGCATGGGGTCACATAGCTGACTTCCCTCCC
The DNA here is from genome assembly GCA_013400135.1 of Rhinoptilus africanus. Taxonomy (NCBI): domain Eukaryota; kingdom Metazoa; phylum Chordata; class Aves; order Charadriiformes; family Glareolidae; genus Rhinoptilus; species Rhinoptilus africanus. Next base: position 61,460 of record VXBO01003721.1, on the reverse strand, counting down.
CATTTGGTTACATGGGCTGGCAACTCAGTTAAAAATGAGTCCTCTTTCTTCCATTGTCCTTCATGGTGCTGGTAATGAATAGGCTCCTGGGGTTGTGGCTTAAGGGGATTATTAGGAAAAAAAACATGTCTCATACAAAAAATCTAGTACTAAAAACTTTAGTGGTTTAAAAGACTAGAGAGAAGTTTAAATGAAGAGAAGGTGCTGAGCTTTAATTATGAGCTTTCTCCATGTACAAGGCACAATCAGAACAAATTCAGGTGAAAGCTTCAACATAGCAGGGTCAGAATGAAGCTGCTTCTAATTGCCTAAGCCAGCAGGAGAAGAAGACAGCAATGAAGGACTTCTATATGGGAGCACATGGTGTCCTGCTCCTGGGTTTTGCCATATCCACATGTTCCTGTGGCTATGGTAAAAATGGTGTTTGAGTGGCTGGTATAATTTAACTGCATACACAGCTTTATCAATATTACCAACATGCTCATTTTTACATAGACTCTTTTTGCCCCTCACAGAGACAATTTTTTGCATGATCTTGTGGCATGAGAAACAGAAGGATATGGACTTCCATGACTTTATTTTCTTTTCTGTGGGAGCATATGATTGTAAGGTCTGAAAACAAGCTTGCCTGGGGACAAAGGTTTTCTATTAAGATTTTCTGAGGCCCTACAACCTTCAGAATTACTATGAGACTTATGTTGTCAGTTGACTCATACAGAAAAGTCAGGATGAGAATATTTGCTTCCTCATGTCTGATTTATTGCCTTATTTTTCAGACCGCTGCTCTCCTAGGTCATGGATGACAATACGTGTTTCAGCTTCTTTTTGGGGGAAGCAGGGGAACAGCTCTGAATGCAGCTTGCTGCATATGCAGTCCTAAATATGCAGTTCATCATCCTGTCCATGTAAACACCGTAACGTAAGGAAGCCCTAATAGATCGCCCTTCATTTCTCCCTCTCTTTTCCAATGAAAAACATTCTGTCTACAATTTTGATTGAATCTCTAAAATTGTCTGCTTCATTCCTGCCTTTATAAATGGTTTCCTATGTGATGTGTATTTACTTTCATTTTGGGTTTGAATGCACTTGTCATTGTAACAGTCATAATAATTTGCATAGATGTTAAGACCCTATTAATACTTTGCTTGAGTAACAGATAATTGAGAAACTTATATATAGTTTCTGGAAACATTTATTCAGTTTCCCATACTTTTTTGAGTGTAGTTGGTCATTTCATAACAGTAACCTGAAGAGAGACCACAGATGAACTTTTTCAGTTTTGACTGAGTTTCATCTGGAAAATTCTGTTAAATCAAAGCTTTTCAAGTGGAACTGAGGCAGTATGAACTGATGCACCTTCAAATCAAGAAGGTGTTCATATGAATTTGTTGGAAACTAAACTTTATATATTGTATATTGTATATTATAGTCTGGCCTCTGTGTTGGAGAACAAGCTTTCATCCTATTTGTATTTGCATGTTTATTGCAGGTTATTTATTAAATGATTTATTTCTAACTAAAATTCATTAATATCTTTACTCTTCCACACTTTCTTGATATATTGCTCCCGGTCTAGCACAGAAGATTTGTCAAGGAACTGTAGGAATTTCTTAATATGACTATAAGTTTCCTATGCAAGCATTCAGGCACGCAATGGGAACGAGGTAATATGTACCTTAATAGTAGATTTTATGCAAGTACGGGGCAAAGATGTTCAAAGCAGTTTTTTAAAATTCATTTCTGCATGCCAAATGTGTCCTTATCACAGAATCACAGAATCACAGGGTTGGAAGGGACCTTAATAGCTCATCTAGTCCAACACCCTGCCAGAGCAGGGCCACCTTAGAGCAGGTTACACAGGAACGCGTCCAGGCGGGTTTTGAATGTCTCCAGAGACGGAGACTCCACCACCTCCCTGGGCAGCCTGTGTCAGGGCTCTGCCACCCTCAAGGGAAAGAAGTTCCTCCTCATGTTGAGGTGGAACTTCCTATGCTCAAGTTTGTGCCCTTTACCTCTTGTCCTGTCACTGGGCACTACCAATTACACAGGAACTGTGATTCGTTTTGTGCTCAATGTGACCAATTTTGTGCCAACAAGCGATTGCACTTGTAACTGGCCATTTGGCATGTGCAATAATGTGTTTGCACTTTTGCATGCATGTTTTGGAGAATACAAACCAGGACTTCACAGTCTGCAATGGAAGAAATGAAGCATGGAGGCGAGTCATTGAGAAGGCTTGTTTCGCATGCAAGTTCATTGAATCGGTAGAAGGGTTGAATTCTAGAACAAAACCAGCTTGCTTTGCTGATTAATTCTTTATAAATTATTTTAAAACTTGCCTATTAGCTGTAATTCATCTCTTGTAAGCTTGGTGAACAGGTGGTTTTAGTCCTTAAGACCTGCTGAGAAGTAAGTTCTCTCTTTATTTATATTTTTAATTGCTTAGTTGTCACAGCCAGACACAAAGCAGAAGTTATTCCACTGAATAATTTGACTTGCCATTTTGATGTCTGCTTTTTTTCAGAGCTCTATGTTATTTGGTGATCTTGCCCCATGCCGTGTCATTCAGTGATACATATCTGCATTTTTAACTACTTTTGTACTACCCCACTAAAGAATTATAATCAACATGAATATCCAGTTTCTTATTTGTATCCACCCATAGGTCTCCTGGCTTTTTCTTTATATCAGCAAGGTCAGACTCATTCCTCTTCTAATTATACACGGTACCTACTTTACTACTTGAACATGTCAGCTGTTGAAGTAATTACATTAGTGTAAATATCACAAAAAAAANNNGTAAATATCACAAAAAAAAAAAAAAAAAAAAAAGAAAAAATTGAGAAAGGGAGGGAATACAAAGAATTTAAAGCTTTAAGAGGAAAAGAAAGTGATTCTTACTGTCACTGAATGTACTAAGTCCACTCAGACAATATTGTTTCAGGTGTTAAAGAGTCTGGGGACCTGGCTTGAATTTAGGTCAAAACCGCCAGTATTCTTCCCTTTTCATTCTTTCTTACTAATATTCAGATGAAAGCCATAGGGTTTTCATCAAATTACTTACCTCCAGGGAGGCATCTGTGTATCTGAAGAAGAAATCTTAAGTCTTGCCTGCTGAAGTTATTGTCTTACCTTAAATGAGATTGCTTAGGACCTTCCAGAAAGGAAACAGTGTACTAGGTTGTGTGAAATGAACAGTTTTCAGGGACCTGCTGAAGAAAAAGGTTTTCAGTTAATTTTCTATTTACATTGTATCTCTTCCTTCAGGGCATATATATTGAGAAATTTTTGATGAATCATAGTTGCCTTCTCAATTTAAAATCTCTACATGCTCTTTGTTATTTGAGTAAAGACCCTATGTCCTATACTTTATGCTACAGGTCTTTACTGGTAGAAATCCTCTCATTTAGCAGCAGGCAAAGCTTAGACATATTGATTCTTTTATATGTGCATAACCTAGTATCCTTTTCTTCTGGGGTGTGTAGTTCCATGCTCTTCCTTAGGACAGCGGAGGAGTCCCATGCACAAAAGGCAGTGTTTCATTTTAGTAGAATTTTGACTGACATCTTTTCACATGTCTTCTGATTTGGGTTTACTTTGTGTAGAGACAGTCAACATAGTACTTGGTACTTAAAAAATGATTGTAGATAATAGATATCAAAGATAATCTTGTGGATACTAGGTATCAAAGCAGGTCCAGAAAAAGCCTTAAATCAGCCTTCCCAGTGATAAGCACTCTCCTGGTTTGTAGCCTGGTTGTTCATGCGTGCAGTCCATACTACTCTATTCTATACACTGAGACCTGATGATAGACTGAGCTTTCTCAGCTGCTTCTGATCACCTCAGGAGCAGAGGAAAAGACCCATATTTTTCTGGTTGATTTTGCCCTAAGCAGAGTTAAGTGTGCAGTATGTATTAAATTGATTTTGGCAGTGGAGTATTCTGCAGTTGTTATACATGGTGGTCACAGTAAGAGAACACTGCTGTTAAACATTCTGGTTTAATGCTTAGATTTTTGCAGTCGGTTACACTTCACAGAAATCAAGTAACAGCAGAACCATCATCTTTGGTATAGGTGAATGAAACCAAAAATCTGTGCTTCAATTGCAGTCGAAAGAAAAAGGATGGGATGACTGGATTTTAGTCACTCTGTAACACCACAGCTGACTCCCTTCTGCATTATGAAGTGAAGGTGAGGTATATGATTATAGCAATAATTGCATAGCACTTAAAAAGCTTATTTTTGAAGCTGGTTAATTTACTCTTATTCATGTTTCAAAGTCATTCATGTATGAGAGTGAAATTTTTCAGTCATTTCTTTATTCAGAGGAATATCAATCCTCTACAAAATTTGCAAGTTGTTTCTGAATTTATCTCATTCAGCTGAAAAAAACCCCAAACCTAAATAAATCAGAAGGTTTCTCACTTTTAAACAAAACTGATTTTTATTTTAAAATGTTTCATTATGAAACTGACCTAATCTTACTAACAAAATCCTCATGGGCTATATATTTCAGGTTGAAAAATATGTTTCTCCTAACCTAAAATTATTTGGGGATGACAATATTTGTCTGAACAAAAAAATTAGATTTTTAAGTCTTGTGTTAGCCGAAACACCGTTTTTTTAAAAAGTTTCTTCAGCTTCTGTGAAAAACTGAGTTGTCTTTGCAGGTTCAGCCTTCTGTTCCACATTTCCTTTTGCATGAACTTGGGTTTCATTTTTAGATTAATTGGTCTGATTGGAGGATTGTGTTAAATTCTGTGAATTTTTTCCTTTCTTTATGAAACCAGATGAAACAAAGTGATGCAGCCAAGACTCTTTGTTCACACTCAAACTTGAATGAGAAGGGAAAAACCAGACGTGAACTGAACTGGAAGAAAAGTAACAGTGGACATATGCATAAAACTTGCATTGAATTAAAAGAAAACAGGACCTGAAGGAAGTTTTTGGCCAAATCTTGTCAAATCAGGCTGATATTTTTAATAAACATGCTCAGTCTTGTGATCTAATCATGATGTCATCCATTCATATTTAGGAAAGACAGGACTGATATTTTGCAACAGGTTCAATGTCATGCTTGGGCAATTTTTGATTTGTTGGCTATTTGGAGGACTGTGAACTAGGTAGGGCTGGTGAGCCTAGCATAAATAGCACCAGAGCTATCAAATATGGAAATTTACTATCAACAGAAATCATCCAAAGTTCAAGAACATTATTATTACATTCAAACTGGGTCAGTTTGTCATTAGAGAGCTCTAAGAGAGACTATATTATTTCCTGACATAAAAAGAAACATTTAAGTTCTTTGATCATAGTGGAGTTGATCAATTTTAGAGTGTTTCAGCATTTTGGCATAGCTGTAACATGCGGATACGTCATTAACACTGTAATAAAAGAGCCAGGCTTGATGAAACTTAACCTTCTAGAGACTCCGATTGAAAAACAAAACATTCACTTCTTTATACTTGCTTTTTTATGTAGCAAGATGTTTTAGAGGCTGGATTAGTTGTTAGTACCAGGAAAAGAATCCTCCTTTTTCACTTAAAAAAAATCATGTTTTTGTAAGTGAAGGGTTAATGCTTGTATTTTAAAATAGTGGCTGCAGAGAATATATATTGTAATTCCTCAAATCCAAAGACATTCCAAATGCAGAGTTACAGAAGTCAGATTTGAAAGCAGCCCATAACATCTGAAAGTGGAATCTTTGATTTGTACTGGATATCTGTCTGCAAATTTTGTTTTATTGGTATTTATTTCTTAATGAGTGCTCTTGGAGATGATCTTGAATTTTGGTAACCTTTAATTTTCATCTGTTTAGCTAGGAGAGGTTTTTCCTCTTATATCAAAGATTAATATGGAGAAAGCTAGGACTCGCTACTCTCTTCTATGGGATGAGTTAGACAGGATTACACAATGATATCTGTTTTCCACAAAACAGAATCAGAGAATCACAGAATGATAGGCGTTAGAAGGGACCTCTGGAGACCATCTAGTCCAACCCCTCTGCCAGAGCAGGGTCACCTAAAGCAGGTAACAGACTGCTCATAGTTTTAATGGGAGCTAGATAAAATATAGTAATTGACTTTTTAGGGCATTTAGGTAGAAGTCTTTTAACACTTACAATAAATCAAAATAAAGTAAAACAATAATTACTACAAAATAGATTGGAATACAGGAAGTTTTATCTGTAATTTTAAGAGAAGGTATATGGATGCATGATTTATAGCTGCCGTTATTCTTCAGTGGTTTTATGAATCTAATTCTCAAATTTCCTAATTTCACAGTAATTCACAATGCGATATCAAGTCAACTAGGAAACCTAATCCAATGAATCCAGTCACATAAATGAAATGATATCTCTATACTTTCCCGTATCTTTTGTTTATACAATGTGTTTCAATCAAAAGTCTTCACAACTGCAGAAGTATTCTTCCAAAATTCCATATTCTAATACATTTATTTCTATTATCGCCTATGCAAAATAACATGTACCCTTTCTAACACTAACGATCTGGTCTATAATTGTACCATAAATATTTAATATCTAAATTTTTTCTTTTCCATACAATTGATCTCAATGGGATAACCATTCTGACAGTGTCTCTAATCTCAACTCAAGAAAATAAAAAATTAACCTTCATTTTCTTCCTTATGGCTGACATATTTCACCATATAATCAGATTGTTTTTCTTTAAATTAATGTTGGCTCCATGCTGTTTTTCTCTATTTGCAGGTATTAATGAATAAATTTAAACTCTGAATCACAGGTTTTTAAATTGGCTGAAGGAATAAATGCATAGCTACATTCATAAATATATATCAAAGCAGTCAAGGGCTTGGTTATATATTCTACCTTGATATGCAAGCAAAATTTCCATTACTGTTAATGGGAGATAATGTGGGTGTTGTGAGGGCAGAATATATTCCACGCAGTATCCTGTAACACATTTTTTTCCTACTAGTCCCATTTTTCATTCTTTGTATGCTTTTTGCTACTGTAACATAGCATTTGAATTTGAATTTTAGGAACTTTACTGAAAACAGTAACAGAATTTATCACAACAGAAAAATTTTGCAAGATTCACAATGGATACATCTGTACTAGGAAACCAAACATGGTAAGGGCATAGACCAAATCATGTTTGGCCAGCTGTAGATACCTAAACTGCAGACTTGCATGTTTAAGCAGATGAAGTCCTCCTGAATTTCTGTGCTGTGGCTAGGACCACACACAATGATACCAAAAAAAAGTCATGATTGCTAATAATGTTAATGGTGGTAGCAAAAGGACATTGGTATCACGATGTTGATGCAGGAAGATATCCATGTGGCAGAAAAAAAAATTACTTATCCCTGTACACAGGCTGCAGACCAGACAATTAAATGCAAAAAACCCATCATGTTTGAAATGTTTTCTTAGGATGTTTAGTGCCACATGATAAAAGGCTAAATAAAAGTTCCTCTGTATCAGTGAGCTGTTCGCAATTTTTACTACCACTCATTTCATAAAAGTCTTTTAAAATCCCTAGTTTTTCTGTGTGCATCCCAAATGACACATCTGTCTGGGCTTTCACTACTATTGGCATGAAGCCATGAAAGAGTTTACAGGATCAGAACGTTTATCTGTATAAGAACAAGAGACAAAGCAACTCCTTTATTTTGTAAGTATCTAATGCTTTTCTTGCATTTAATGTAATTTGGTTGTGCCTTCAGTTGTCTTGAGAGACAATGGGTGATAACAAGAGAATTGAGTGAGACAGAGAAAGATGTTCCCCTCACAGTGAAAAAGTCAGTGCAGAACATCCCACAGCCCAATTTCAATAAGTCAGTTGTGTTCCCACTTCTGCTGTGGTGTGTGAATAACATGGTGACAAATGAAGTGCTAAGCAGCTATGCCTAGTCAATGAAAATGGCATTATTTTTTCTTTTTTTTTTTTTTTTTTCCCCCCTGTGAAATGGGCTGGAGGAAAATTATTTAGAAGAAATATCCCGTTAGAAAAAAAAAAAAAAGCAAACCAGTAAGAACTTCTCTAATGAGTGTGGCACTGGTAGGTACACTCACAGTTCCCTTATTGTGTGTCCCGGACATTAAACTGTCATCAGTAAGGGACAAGAAGATATATACTTGGAGAGGATGGATCTACCTTCCAGGTGGCCACTGTCTGCAGACTAGTTGCAACTGTAAAGTTTTGGGTAACCTGAACACACAGTTTGCCCCTTAACTTCTAATTGCCCTCGGATGACAATCAGATCTATTTCATTATGTTTCAAGACTTCGATTTTCCTATCAATTGATGATTGATAATCTCGGGAACAACTAGCAACAGAAAAAATGCAAATGAGATTAAACACAGTTATCATTCTTTAAGACCAGAAAGGATATCTGCTATTGTAATGTTGAGGCACTCACTCTGCATATAGCATAAAGCAAAATGCTGACATGTGAACTGAAGTAATTTTGGTTCTAATAAAGCTTCAGGTTGTGGTTAAAATCATGCTGTTGAGAGGTAGTTTTATTTGTTAAAAACACATTAAAAGTATTTCTGACCCTATCTAGGATTGACCTCTACAGGTCTATTAGATGCAATAAACAAAAAATTGAAAGTAAGGAGAAAAAGATGATGGTAGGTGATAATAGATATATTGTAATATTGTTTCAAAACCTGCAGCAAGCAGAAATGTATGCAGGCATCAGAACAATATAATTTATTTGGAAGAACTGCCAAGGAAAGGTGATATTATGATAGAAAACTGCTAGATTTGGAGGAGCCAATTAGAGTTTTAAACAAGAAAAAAGTGACCATATAACTCCTTTTTTGCTTTGGAACCGTGCCTTACTTTGGTCATTTTGTTGTGCTCCTTGGGAAATAAGTATGTTTTTGCTTATAAGAGAGAGACTTCATGTCTCCTTGTGAAACCTTGAGCTACTAACTGTGGCATCACTCTCCGGGGGAACATATGCAAACAAGTCACAGTAGTCTCTTGCCTATATTACTGTCATATTTCATTTAAAAAAATATATAGGGTGATTTCATACAGAAGAAACAGTCCTTGCATTCCCTTATTTGTGAATTGCATGCTAGAGTGCTCCCATTAGACATCAAATGAAAAACTTGTCCAAGAGATAATGTGCATATTTACACTCAATATCTCAACATTGTTCAGCTTTAAGTATTCCAAAGTCTTAGCATGTTTTCTTGGATGGAGATAGATGTTATGGGCAGTTAATTGTGTAGTCTTAGACCAGATTACTTGGCACTGGCAGGAATCAACATATTGAAAGGATTATGCTGCTTTTTTATATATGAAAACAACACATTTTCGTATTGCTGTGTGTTTTCTCCAAATGCTAAGGAAATAAATAACTGAGGTAGAGGATATGATGCCTTTTATTGGACTATGGTGTACAATATGCTAGCCCTAAATATTGTTTTCTTGAAAATAAAATATTTCCAAGTCTTCAATTCTACACCAACCAACCTTGACTCCATTAAAACAGAATTTTCTTCCTCTCCTTTAGAAAGACTGAAAGGTTGCCTTTTGCATCACAGAATCAGAGAATCACAGAATGATAAGGTTGGAAGGGACCTCAGGAGATCATCTAGTCCAACCACCCTGTCAGAACAGGGTCACCTGTTCAGGTGGCACAGGAAACCATCCAGGTGGGTTTTGAATGTCTCCAGAGATGGAGACTCCACCACCTCCCTGGGCAGCCTGTGCCAGGGCTCTGCCACCCTCAAGGTAAAGAAGTTCCTTCTCAGGTTTAGGTGGAACTTCCTGTGCTCAAGTTTGTGCCCGTTACCCCTTGTCCTGTCACTGGGCACCACTGAAAAGAGCCTGGCCCCATCCTCCAGACATCCACCTTTTAAGTATTTATAAGTGCTGATAAGATCCCCCCTCAGTCGTCTTTTTTTCCAGACTGAGAGCAGGGATCTCTCTTCAGCCTTTCTTCATAAAAGAGGTGTTCCAGTCCCCTAATCATGTTCATAGCCCTATGCTGCACCCTCTCCAGCAGTTCTCTGTCCTTCTTGAACAAAGGAGCCCAGAACTGGACACAGCACTCCAGGTGGGGCCTCACCAAGGCAGAGTAGAGGGGGAGGATGACCTCCCTCCACCTGCTGGCCACACTCTTCTTGATGCACCCCAGGATGCCATTGGCCTTCTTGGCCACAAGGGCACATTGCTGGCTCATGGCCATCCTGTTGTCCACCAGGACTCCCAGGTCCCTTTCCTCAGAGCTGCTCTCCAGCAGGTCAGCTCCCAACCTGTCCTGGTGCAGGGGGTTATTCCTCCCCAGGTGCAGCCCCCTACACTTGCCCTTATTGAATTTCATAAGATTCCTCTCCGCCCAGCTCTCCAGCCTGTCCAGGTCTCTCTGGATGGTGGCACAGCCTTCCGGGGTGTCAGCCACCCCTCCCAGCTTTGTGCAGTCAGCAAACTTGCTGAGGGTGCACTCTATCCCCTCATCCAGGTCATTGATGAAAATGTTGAATGGACTGGAGCTCGCACTGAGCCCTGGGGAACACCGCTCATCACTGACCTCCAGCTAGACTCTGTGCACCGAGATAGAGCCATCTTCTGCCCTGGGATAATATTCTTAGCACAGAAGTAATTCCCAAGGTTTCATTTACAAGGCAAGAGATGATCCAAACCCACACTTACTTCTTTGAACTGTTTCATCTCATTGATTTTTGTCATAGCCTAAATAGATTTTATCTGTCAGAATCAAAGCCCTTGGTGATCCATTCCAAGGCTTTGAAGAAGGGATATCTGTCCCTGTTGCTGAAGTATAGTTTTATGCCATCAGCAGAGACTCTGGTACAATACTGTATAATAACTATAGGAAACTTCATTAAGACCATGATAATGACTAAAATACACTCCACATTGACTGGTGTGGAACTTCTTGTCTGAGTTACGGGGTAAAGAATCACCAAGATAGATAAAGATCATCAGTGTCAATGCTAGGGGAAATCAGTACTGTACAGCAACAGAAGCTCTCCACTGCCATGCATTATGTGACATTTTTTTGGATGCTTCTAGACAAACAATGGCAAAATTTGCTTATTCTCCATTTTAAGCCTGTGCAAAATTTGGACTCACTTTGCAAGAAGGTAGGATTTTCACTGTAAACTTGTCTACAAGAAAAAATGAGGTTTGACAATAAAAATTTTGCCAGAATTTTGTGTTAAGCAAGACATGGAGAGGGAAGAGAAGAACCTGATACTATTCAAAATAAACAAACCCCAGACTTGCTTAAGAGTCTAACCATATCTGTTGCATATGTGCACATGACTTGCAGCTTGAGGATTTTACATGTTTATTTTGAAGCAAGGTATTTAAAAGTGGATGTAAAAGCCTTTTTTTATGATATACACTTGACTGCATTGCATTTCTCCCTTAGTGTTTTCTGTTTGGAGTGCTTATCTTTGCAATGTCAGGGTTCTTTCAAAAGGGTGTCTGTGCATGAAGGAGAGAGAGTAATTTTCTAGATTTTAATAAAGGAAGAAGGAGAAAAAAAAAAACCCGCAAACACAAATTCCATCAGGCATCAGGTAGCAACTGAGTGACATGCACATACACCCTTACAGGCCTGGCAACCTTTGATCCACTGCACAGACCTCTTGCCTCTTGAGATAATTTTGTAACTGCTGGATGAGGTTCTCATCCTTTCTGCTGAGCAGTACTAACAGGCACTGAAATGCACAATCTCCCAGTGGAGATGTGCAAAATGCTTGCTGGTAAATGTGAGGTTTAGGAGCTGTGGAGCTTCTGATACATCTCCCTGTTTTTCTCACAGTGGTACCTGTCCTTGCATATGATGCCACATCTAACTCCTAAACTCCTGCCAAGCTCAGTTTTGTCCATTTCAAATTGGACTGTATCCTCTTTACAGAGCCTGGGCTTGCAATCATCAAGGTAAAAACTGAGTTCACATTAAAAGAGAAGAGAGACTTCCTGGCCTTGAGAACTGGCAGCAGGTAAGAATACACAACCAGTGCAGAAGGAATTTTTAAGCGCACAGCTGCCAACTGCTTCAGCTCTTGTCTGAGCACAGACAAACTCAGGGTCTTTTTGAAAGCCTACAACTAGAGACAGAAATGGCATGTGACACATCCTTAGTCCAGATTCCACTTTCCACCTGTTTAATTTTGAGTCTCTACCACAAAATCTAATATACTTAGTGTTACTCCAACAAATAGTTGTAGGGTTTTTTTTTTATTTTCTGAGATGGGCAATCAGTGAGTTTTAACTGAATGTCTTTCTGAGAAATGGATGAGATACTTTGAATGATGGTCTCTGAAAATTCAGCCAAAGGCAGATACCAAGTCTGGAAATTTTTAGCCTGAATAGTTGCAGTTTGATAGAATTTTTAAGCCAGTGAAAAACATCATTTAATAGGAGTGTTGGGAAACTTCAAATGTAGGTGGTGTTACCACCTCCATTAACAATACATGTGAAAATTCAACAGCTAGCTACAGAAAACGAGACTCATGTACTAGAGTGTTGGTATATTAATATGCATATGGAGAGAGAGAGAAAATAAAATGCTTCTTTTGCATATTTTTTTAATGAGACAGAATCATATGTTAACAAGAAAAACAGGCATACTTAAGAAATTAAATTGAACAGAAATAGGAACAACTCTGGCTTTATACATTCCCTTGACAAATCTCTCAAGTTTTTATGACTGTATAATCCAGCTCCTGTCACAGTTTTCTGCTGTGGCATCATTCAGACGATTAGTTTTGTGCATAGTTATTAGTCTGATGCTGCTAATCTCTCATTTCTGCAGGAATAAACTCAACTGCTTCTGTCTAAGTGCTTATAGTTTCTTTTAAAAGGATGTCATTCAGGTGGCCTAATGGGAAGTGGGAGATACAAATTTAAAGACACTATTTGATCTTTTTAAAATTCCAAGTGGTCTAGAAAATGGGCAGCATATGGACAGTATTCTCCAGGATCATCTGGAAGATGACAACTAATAACATTCAGGAGTGGTACCTCCTGTTAATTAGAAAATATAATTGGTGTGATTTCCTTCACCTACATTAGTTGGGCTAAAAGTAATGCATGTAGGCCAATGCAGTCCCCCTTTGGTGGAGGGGGTGACTTGTTCCCATCAGAGGACAGGTTTGTACTGTAGAATGATTAGCTTCCCTATATAGCTGCCTATTTTTCCCCATTAATTACAGAAGGGAGTCTGGACGATTTGTGTACGCCAGGCACTCAAGGTTTAGATGGCTACACCTAATGGAGATGAGACTCACTTGGTGGCTGTAATAATTTTCCTTCTTCTTGTAGGGATGAAGCTTACACAGACATGAATGTTTTGTTGTCTTCTCAGTGTTCCTATCCACTGTTAGCAGCTCACATATATTTCAACCTGATTTAAGATCAAATACTGAGCAGATGCAACAACAGTAAACTTGGTCTATCCAGGATCNTCTGTACCCTCATCCAGGTCGTTGATGAAGATGTTGAACAACACCGGTCCCAGTACCGACCCCTGAGGGACTCCACTAGTCACAGGCCTCCAACTAGATTCTGCCCCATTGACTACGACTCTCTGACTTCTTCCTTTCAACCAGTTCTTGATCCACCTCACTGCTTGATCACCAAACCCATACTTGATCAGCTTAGCTACAAGGATGCTGTGGGAGACGGTGTCAAATGCTTTACTGAAATCAAGATAAACCACATCTACCGCTCTACCATCATCTATCCACCTAGTAATATCCTCATAGAAGGCTATAAGGTTAGTCAAACATGACTTACCCTTGGTAAAACCATGTTGACTACTCTTGATGACCCCCATGTCCTTGACATGCCTAGAGATAGTGCCAAGGACAAGTTGTTCCATCACCTTACCAGGGATGGAGGTGAGGCTGACCGGTCTATAGTTGCCCGGGTCCTCCTTCTTGCCCTTCTTGTATATATTTCAACCTGATTTAAGATCAAATACTGAGCAGATGCAACAACAGTAAACTTGGTCTATCCAGGATCCCAGGTGAACACTCATTCTCTGAGTCCTTTCTTCAGCATTTTGTGCTTTTTATCACAAGACATTCCTGATTCACCTACTAAAGGTAGCATAGCTTTACAAAATTATCTAAACTTACTAGGGACTTTGAGGTTTCATGCAGATAAAAATGATGTGAGGAAAACGTGCACCTTTATGAGTAAAAACTGTGCCTTTGAATGTAAAATGCTTTTATGGAGGGTGGACAGATCTTACAAGGATGAATTTTTTATTCGTTGACTTAACATTCACATGAACCAACCAAAACATAGTAAATACATGAGTATTTAAAATATTCTTAAATATTCTTTGTCATATTTGACATATTTGACATATTTGAAATCTGCCTTTGACATTTCTTTTTGCATGTTCCAGACTCAGGAAACCAATTCTTCACATTTATTCCTGTCAACAGTAAAGAATCATAAACACATTTTTCCCCTGGCTAAACAAGAAATGCTGCGGCTTGTCTTCTCTTCAGGCTCCCTCTGTGGCTTATTCTTGTTTTGGCTACCATACATGAAAGACTAAATATCTGCTTCCTTGTCGACACCAGTCTTGATATCCCAAGAGTCACACTTTTTTTCCATCATCACTTTCAGATTTTCTCCCAGTGTTGAATACTAGGGGAGATGCTACCACAAGAAAGGCATGATCCTTAGCTGGGACTTTGTGCTGGTTCTGGCTGAGATAGAGTTCATTTTCTTCATCATAGCTAGTATGGGGCTGTGTTTTGGATTTGTGCTGAAAACAGTGTTGATAACACAGGGATGTTTTAGTTGTTGCTGAGCAGTGCTTACACAGCATTTTCTGCTTCTCACACCATCCCACGGGAGAGTAAGCTCGGGGTACACAAGAAGTTAGGAGGAGACACAGCCAGGACATCTGGCCCCACCTGACCAAAGGGATATTCCATACCCTATGATGTCATGCTCAGCATATAAAGCTGGAGGAAGAAGGAAGGGGAGATGTTCGAAGTTATGGCATTTTTTCTTCCCAAGTAAACGTTATGAGATATGGAGACCTGCTTTCCTGGAAATGGCTGAACCCTGCCTGCCACTGGGAAGTGGTGAATTAATTCCTTGCTTTGCTTTGCTTACATGTGGGCTTTGCTTATTAAACTGTCTTTATCTCAACCCATGAGTTTTCTTACTTTTACTTTTCCGATTCTCGGCCCCATCCTAATGAGGCTGTGTAGTGCTTAGTTGCCTGCTGGAGTTAAACCACGGCAGACCACTGAACTTAGTCATGGTTTAAAGGATTATGGCACCATTAGATATAGAGTGTGTCATTACCTTTCGAGAGGTTCTTGGTGATTTAACTTATGTGTTTACTGCAGTCAATGTCCCATCTTTCTTTCTTCTTCCAGAGCTCATGAGATCTGTGACTGCTTTCCTCAAATCTCAATTAAGCAAGCTTTTAAGTCCATAGGCTGACGAAGAACATTGTCTCATATCCCCTCCAACCATGTGGCCTCTGAAACACACCCTGAGAGATGTCTCTGTTCCTCAGAGAATTTACAAATAAGTTCAAAATATGCCAGCAAAGAGGGAAGGATTTCTTCTCACTTTCTTCTGAAGAGTTATACAAAGACCACAAACACTTATGGGCATAGTTTTCTTAAGCTACTTCCCGTCTTAGTCTGCCCCCGGAATCTCTTTGTCCACTACTTGTCTTGTCATACACAAAATTAGAAAGAAGAGTTGTTTGTTCCTAATTCATTCTTTGAAGCATCTGCGACAGCAGTAAAATAAATAAACATAAACTTGTATCCCTGAGATGAGAAATCAATCCACGGAGGTAACATTTAGATATTTCATCTAGAAGAAGAATCCAAGGAGGAGAAAGATTAAGAGAAGTGGAGAAGTGAAGAACTTGCCTGTCACCTTGCCTCATGTTTGTTAATTGGATAGAACCGTAGGAAGAGGCAACATTCAGCTTCAGGGATCTTTCTGTGTGAAAAGCAAAGGTGAATTCCCTGATTCACCACAAAAGTGCTCTCTCTCTCTTTTTTTTTCATTTGGATTATTGATTTCTCTGATGTATTTTAAGTATCTCTTTCTAGCTGCTGCTTTTTTTCCATCCCAGACTCTGCCTGCCCTCCTCTGGTCTTTCCACACCTTCACAGCCAAAGAACTGAAATGCTGAAATATCTGAAAACCATAAAACATTGTAAGAAAGAAAGAAACAAAGAAAGAAGGTGTGAATAAAGGGGAAACTAGTTGAGGTAGTAATTGTGAATGTAATGCCTGTCTTTACCTTAGGATAATTAACCAAATTTAGGATCACAAGCCTACTGGCTAGGCAGGCCTTCAGTCTCCTACTTTGTTCAGGCACCTCAAAAATCTCATGGTGAATGACTTTTTGTGAGTGAGATGTTTATTTTAGGAAAGAATAGTGAATCCACACTTCTTGAGCCATGGTAAAATATCTGTACATATCATTCTGTCTTTTTAGATTACCTTTCTCAATTTTAAAATGCATGTGAAAAATTAGAATTCAGAAGTTAGTAGAAAGCCAAAAATCAAAGAACAGTGCTTACATTAAATCATGTGAGAGTCTTGTTCTTTAGGTGTAATGTTTTCTCCTTCTCTGCCAAGTTGCAGATGACTCCAAAAAGTCTACTGGCAATGAATAGGGAAATTTTCCTCTGAGGTTTTTCAATTCATTTCTTAGTTTTTGTTCCTGTTCCTCCTGACCATGTAACACAGCTGGGAAGGGAAAGAGCAAGAGAGAAAAATAAAGATTTCTACAACAATGGAGTACTGCTTGAAATCTGCCATCTGACTTGTGATGGCAAATGATGTTTCAAGGTAATCAGCGCCTGAAATGTACTGACACATACAGAAAAAAGAACTTATCACAGAATCACAGAATCATAGGGTTGGAAGGGACCTCTGGAGATCATCTAGTCCAACCCCCTGCCAGAGCAGGGCCACCTTAGAGCAGGTTACACAGGAATGCGTCCAGGCGGGTTTGGAATGTCTCCAGAGACGGAGACTCCACCACCTCCCTGGGCAGCCTGTGCCAGGGCTCTGCCACCCTCAAGGTAAAGAAGTTCCTCCTCATGTTGAGGTGGAACTTCCTATGCTCAAGTTTGTGCCCATTACCTCTTGTCCTGTCACTGGGCACTACCGAAAAAAGCCTGTCCCCATCCTCCTGACACCCACCCTTCAAGTATTTATAAGTGTTGATTAGGTCCCCCCTCAGTCGCCTCCTCTCCAGGCTAAAGAGACCTAATTCCCTCAGCCTTTCTTCATAAGAGAGGTGCTCCAGTCCCATCATCATCTTGGTAGCCCTATGCTGCACCCTCTCCAGCAATTCCTTGTCCTTCTTGAGCTGGGGAGCCCAGAACTGGACACAGGACTCCAGGTGGGGCCTCACCAAGGCAGAGTAGAGGGGGAGGATGACCTCCCTCCACCTGCTGGCCACACTCTTCTTGATGCACCCCAGGATGCCATTGGCCTTCTTGGCCACAAGGGCACATTGCTGGCTCATGGTCATCCTGTTGTCCACCAGGACTCCCAGGTCCCTTTCCTCAGAGCTGCTCTCCAGCAGGTCAGCCCCCAACCTGTCCTGGTGCAGGGGGTTATTCCTCCCCAGGTGCAGCACCCTACACTTGCCCTTATTGTATTTCATAAGGTTCCTCTCCGCCCAGCTCTCCAGCCTCCAACTTATCCTAGAGATTCTTGTTGATCTTCAAATTTCAAAAGCACTTACTCAACTTATTCTTTTCATGCTATTCTGAAACATTCACAAGTATCAGTGATGTTCAGGGAGTTCGTGCCAAACAGTTGGAAGCTCTTTGTGACTGATCTGATCTGCCTTAACGTGTACTTCTCAGAAGTGCAATCTTTGCCACTGCCCAGAGAGATGCCCTTTCACAGGTAAAAGCAGCACTTTGGAAAAGTTATGGAGGAAGGTTTTGCAAGCAGTTCAGTGCAATCTGACTGAAAATACAGACCCTTGATGCCAATAGTTCATGGAACCTCACATAAAGCAAAGGCCACTGCAATCATTAGTACATTTAACTGAAACAGGTCCACTGAAAGGAGCAGAGATACTGTAAATGACAAGACTTAGACTATCCAAAACTTTGTTGAACACAGAAACTGGAGTTGATATACAGTTCTAGAAAAATGTGCATAACATCTATATGTAGGTGTCTCCACGTGCACTGTATATCTGAGATCTCATTATAATCCATGGTGTCAGTACAGTAGTACAATCTCAGGACTCCAAAACCCAATTCAGTTCACTTTGTTGAGCTGACTAGAAGCTCAACCCCGTTGGCCATTTTTATGTATCTCGTGTCATTTGAGATGCTAATTGAATCCCAGACACCTCCACGGGACTATAATCACAGAATCATATCATCAATGAATCTTGAAATATAGAATCATAGAATAGTTTGGGTTGGAAAGGAACTTAAAGATCATCTAGTTCTAACCCCCATGCCATGGATAGGGACACCTCCCACTAGACCAGGCTGCTCAAAGCCCCGTCCAGCCTGGCCTTGAACACTTCCAGGGAGGGGGCATCCACAGCTTTTCTGGGCAACCTTTTCCAGTGTCTCACCACCTTCACAGTAAAGCATTTCTTTTTAACATCGAATCTAAATCTCCCCTCTTTCAGTTTAAAACCATTACCCCTCCTCCTGTCGCTACACTCCCTCACAAAGAGTCTTTCCCCATCTTGCCTGTAGGCCCCCTTCAGGTATTGGAAGGCAGTTATAAGACTCCCCGGAGCCTTTTCTCCAGGCTGAACAACCCCAGCTCTCTCGCCTGTCCTCACAGGACAGGTGCTCCAGCTCCCTGATTGTCTTTGCGGTCCTCATCTGGAACCATGTCTTTCTTTACATGTCGCAGGATACCGATCTTTTCTGAAGTGGTAACTGGAGGTCAGGTTTGATACTTTACGGTCTAGAATTATACTCAGAAACTATACAAAGTAATTATATTGAATCCTAAATTTCCAGTGGCTGTAATATATTTGATACCTAGCTGGCATATAGACTCCTTAATACTAGATATTTTCATCTTTAAAGGAGTCCTTCTCTGAAGGACAAGTTTAATACAGTGATGTCATATTGCAGCAAATATCAGCTTTTCAGCATCAAGAGTTGTTAATTCCTTAAATTGTCCTTTAGAAATTTCCCATGCTAAAAAATAAATTGTGTTTTAAACCTTTCAACATATTTCTCAAGCAGTTTCTGTCATTTAAAGGACTGTGGATTTCCTAACGAAGGCAATTTCTTTGTGTTTCACTTTCACATTTATAACTTCACAGTGATGTGGTCATAAATTAAACTCTACAAGTGTTTTCAATCTATTCTGATTAAACTTTGATATTTTTAGCTACATATAAAGAGCTGCAACCCATTTCAGCCCTCTTCTAGATGCTGTACAAACTATAATGGATGCCAATCTCTAACTAGAGAGTTTATAATTTGAGGCAATTCTGATGGTGAGGAGCATAAGTAAATTTCCCATTAGTTTGTCTGAATCACCAGTTTATACTGTAACATCTTAATTTCATATCAATTAATCATGTGATTATTGGTTTAAGATATTCACAGTGGAAAAACGTTTTGAGAAAGATGAGTAATCAAACTGTTTTGAAAAGCAGCTGTTCATGCATATTTGTCAGGAACTTGTGCTGTTATTGTGTGTGCGAGTGGGATTACAAAAATTTCTGCCTTCATAAAGGAAGAAAAAAACCCTATATTTTCAAACTCATCTCATGTCCATTGAACTGAATGCTTTATTGATGGAAATCCTGCAGTCTGTCTTCTCAGTTAATTCATTAAAAAATAAAATTTAAAAAAATGAAAAAGGCCTGGGGAGGGTGGGAAGACGGTGCAGGAAATTAGAACGAGTTGTGGGTGTTGCTGTGGCAGGTTTCTTCAGTTAGTTATCAAAGGCCTCCATTGCATTGAAATAAATGGCTATTTGCAATTGTATCTTCTCCCTGACAGGCAGAAAGCAAGCAAGCAAGGAGTGTGGCATGCAGCTGAAAAAAAAAACAGAGAAAGATTGTATAGGTGAAAACATAGCTAAGACCTGATCAGAAAGGTAATTGAGACTGACTCCCTGTGTGCTCATGTCTGGTACTGAAGACACTGGGAGTTACTGTTGCATTAGACCTTCAGAAGCAGGCTATTAGCAAATGCTTCTTACTGGCATGGACATGGATATTAGGAATAAAGTTCACATACTAGATTAACTGTTACTTTCTGCAATTTCTTGCCTGCTTCACTAAAGAGAGAAAAATTTTCAAGCCTGCCCCAAGGAACTCATTTAGCTTGAAGTATGTACTATTCAGTTCACATTAGTTTAGAGGGAGTTTTAAGGTAATCTCATTAGCCTGGGTTTAACAGCTACTCTTTACTTACCTTTCTACTCTAAGCATTCCCCTCTGTAGGACTGGCAACTGTTCTAAGAGTAAAAGTGGCCCCTTTCTCGTGTCTGACATGCCCAGCTAGAGCAGACAGGGAACATCTGGATCATCTGCTTTACTAGCTGTGTGTACTCCACTTTCACCCGATTATTCCATCCACCTAAAATTCACCCTGTGTTTTCAATTCATCTTCCTACGTATTTCCTCCCCGAAGGCTCAAACCTGCATCCAGCGAAGTCAGTACGAATGTTATATGAGAAAGTTCAAGCCTTTAGACTGTGATTTAACAAGGTACTTAAGCACATGCTTGGCTTAGCACACAAGAACCTTCTCATTGAAAGCAGCAAAAGATTGCTACTGGCCTAATTGGGAACAAGAGTGAGCTATGAACCATTATGCAGCTGCTGAATTCCACTGCAGCAGTGACTGTGTTTCAGTGATGGCCTGGGTGTGAGCCCTGTGAACAGTTTATGATCTGCTTGAGAACCTTAAGAATGAAAGCAGCTCTATACCAACTGCAGCCAACCATGGAATTTACCAGTCTAGACAATATATCTACTGGTCCACAGCCACAAAGAAGCTTGTAAAAAGGAAAATGGTATTTTCCAGGACAAATTGAGAATTGTAACTCCCCAGACTCGAGGCTAATCAGTGATTTGTCAAGACTCTCACAAAGACATGGAAATTATTTTATGTGTCTCTCTGTCATCTGCCAGAATAGAATTTTTAAGCATTTACTTGTACACACATATATATGTGTATGCATGCAGATTTACATAAAGGATAGTACATGTGTATGTCTTTAACCTAGCAGAGCAGAACTAGGAGTACTGTTTCTGAGTTTGCTCTGATCTCTGTCTTTTAACCTTCCAGAACTGAAGTAATCACGAGCATATCATAGAATAGTTTGGGTTGGAAGAGACCTTAAAGACTATCTAGTCCCAGCTCCCTGCCATGGGCAGGGACACCTCCCACTAGACCAGGCTGCTCAAAGCCCCGTCCAGCCTGGCCTTGAACACTTCCAGGGAGGGGGCATCCACAGCTTCTCTGGGCAACCTTTTCCAGTGTCTCATCACTCTCACAGTAAAGAATTTCTTTCTAGCATTGAATCTAAATCTCCCCTCTTTCAGTTTAAAACCATTACCCCTCCTCCTGTCGCTACACTCCCTCACAAAGAGTCTTTCCCCATCTTGCCTGTAGGCCCCCTTCAGGTATTGGAAGGCAGTTATAAGACTCCCTGGAGCCTTTTCTCCCAGCTGAACAACCCTAACTCTCTCAGCCTGTCCTCATAGGAGAGGTTCTCCAGCCCTTGGATCATCTTTGTGGCCCTCCTCTAGATCCGCTCCAGCAGGTCCATGTCCTTCCTGTGCTGAAAATTCCAAAGTTGGACACAGTATTCCAGATGGGAGTCCCACCTTAGAGGTCAGAATAAGATCCCTCAACCTGCTGGCCACACTTTTTTTGATGTAGCCCAGCATACATTTGGCTTGCTGGGCTGCAAGTGCACATTGTCTGCTCATGCTGAGCTTCTCACCCAGCAGTAGCCCCAAGTCCTTCTCCTCAGGAATGCTACTCTCAATCCATTCTGCATCCAACCTGTATTTGTGCTTGGAATTGCTGTGAGCCAGGTGCAGGACCTTGCATTTGGCCTTCACGAGGTTTGCATTGGGCCATCTCTCATCCCTGTCAAGGTCACTCTGGATGGCATCCCTTCCCTCCAGCATGTAACCACTCCACATAGCTTGGTGCCATCAGCAAAGTTGCTGAGGGTGTGCTCAATCCCACTGTCCATGTCACCAATAAAGGTGTTAACCAGCGCCATTCCTAATAGTGACCCCTGAAGGATGCCAATCGTCACTGGTCTGTACTTGGACATCAAGCCATTGGCCATAACTCAAATAAATATTTGAAAAAAGCCCAAGTGATTTGTTTTATAAAAGCCAGAAAATAGCAAAGACTAATGAATACATCCATAAATACTGTCCTATCTTATTCTCCCAATGTAATATTTGGTTCTCCTGTAGGAGGTGTTTAATGTGTAGGTGAGTGTAATATAGTCATAGATAAGTTGTGCAGTCTGTAGGCAGATGGCTACAACTTACGTGAGAGGCAAAACAGTGGAAGATTGACTGTGTGATGATTGATAGGAAAAGATGCTGCTCATTTCTGTAGGTTGGTATGATCCTCCCACTGTCCCGTACTTAGGTCAATTTATGACACATTTAAGGCTGTGAGATCCACACCCTTCAATTTTCTTTATCTCTTGCCCACAATAAAGCATTATAATCCATCACTTGCCAGGGAAAATATTTAGTTCTTTAGGTCATTGTTCATTGAAGGAGCTGCATAGCTTAGTTGTGATGGCACTGCCTCCTACCATGACAGCACCAATGCAGCACCCTGGTCCTCCTCCAGCCCAGGAAGTCCCAAGAGACAGGCTGCGACTCCATGCTGTCAATACAGGAAATATATCCCAAGCCCAGGCGACGTAAGGCTTGCACCAGCTGCACAAGTCCTGTGCTCAGAGTATCCAATAGTATGGCTCTCTGGATACATGTAAGACAGCTTTAGTGTAACTATGGTATGGACCACTGTCCATCTAATTTCCAGTCTGTACTTCCACCTGTGCTAGGCTTGGGGTTAGGTGATATCATTTGGAAATATTCTCATACTGTTATTCCTGCTGCTTACCCCTGAAAAGTTCTAGTCTAATCCAGTCATTCACCAGTCTTTGTCTTCGCTATTAAACACTGTGCAATGTCTAGGAAAATGGTGTTACAGTCTGAGTAGGAGAGAGGCTGCTGTGCTTTCAGGGGATCACATAAGAAATTCTGTCCCTAAATAACCTATTTTTCTTCTTAGAAATTTATCACTGTCTTTGTGGTCTTTTATCTAAGATCTGTACGCTGTGTCTGGAAAGCAAATCTTCTTTATCTGAAGTTGCAGCTGAGGTCTGTGTGTCATTTATTTCAAATCAACATACAAAACCAGCTGAAAAGAATTTCTGATTTAGACTTTTCAATCTAAACTTATACTTTAAGACTTTCAGTCCCATCTGGCTTCATAATTTGGCACCGTGATCGACAGCACCTGAACATACCTCTGGCCACAATGAGGTACCTTTACGAGATAGCTCCCTGTTTATGCCTATTGTTACAATAATGCCATGGCAACTGTGTCATTAACCCTCATTTCTCTTGAAGGGTTTCATATTAGGTGAAACTTGCAACAACACTAACAGGGGCGCAGAAGCAGCAATTTCTGAAATACCACAGTACTGGTCAGGCAAGCTTATTAAAAAGAAGAGGTACGTGTTGTCTTGAAGTGAAACAAAACTCTGCTTTAAAGGGTTATACTTCAATACCAAGAGACACCAAGAGACACAAATTGCTCATTGGTCCAAGAACTTGTATGAGGAAATTACTAAAGTGCTGCTCTTGGGTTGAAAGTCAAGAGCTGGAGAAGAACAGAAAGATTACTGGCCCCGAAAGAGTATTATCACTTCTGCAGAATGGTTAGACCAAAGAAAGCCATCTGCAAACACTCTGACTGTTTCGTTACTGGGAACAGCAACAGTCGTCATCTGGGCGAGGCTGTGGCCTCAGCTTTAAAGCAGAGCATTTGGTCTTTTGCTTAAAGCTGTGCATAAAATGCTTTAGAGCTTAGGAAGTGTTCAGGGATGTTTGTGAAAAATTTGGATGGAAAAACATAATTTTTCTGCTTGCTTGACTTTAAAGAACACACCTAATGTTTGCTTACTGGGCAGAGAAAAGGCTGATGTAGAAAGGTTAATTGGGGTACTTTGCACCGTCAAAATTCTGAAAGGATAGAATATCTGGTGTTATAGAAACTTATTGTGGAAACTTGTTATCGAAATTATCTGCTGTTATATTTGCATGTAGGAATGAGAAGGCAAGGGGCTACAGACCCAGAGCAATTCCAAGTGTCTGGACAAAGCACAAGTAAAGTCAGAGTGATGCAAACTCACCACAAGCGATGAAAGGAATTGAGCAGCTGGGCCCCTCTGCTGCCTCAGGAGCACCAGGAGGAATAACAGAGCATCTCTCTGCATCCTCCCAGTTGCCTGAACTGCTTTGAGAAATGCATCTGCTCATTTCCTCACTTTTCCCCAATATACCACCTAGTTAATCCTCCCTGTGGTTCTCCAGCCAACCCTGGGTATTTCAAAAGGACAGTAGTAGAGAGCAGTTGGGCATGTTGAACTGTGAATGCTGAAAAATTGTTGTTTTTCTGGCTTGCTCTCAAATTCTCAGACTGCCTCTGATCACTATTGTTCAAGTTTTGAGGCAAAATATTTTATTTCTGCAGCATGTCATGTGCTCTTATTTTTAGCTTATTTGGCAATTCCTGAAGTGTTTGTTTCTAGTTCTACTAATTTCTTTATAACTGCATCTGTTGGGTTGGGGCTCAGTTCAGGAAAAACAATGACTGTGATTTTATTGTTTATGAATGCTCTAAGCGCATGGCTCTGCACAGATAACTAGACGGAAAGTCACAATTTCAAAATGCTATTGCTAGATGACTTAGGCTCTTTTCCAAAAATAATTAGGCACTTACAAAGCTGATTTTCTATGAAAATCAAGAGTATGCAGGAGACCTTTGACTTGAGATCTCAGGCTTGGAAACTGAACATATGAGTATTTGAAATTTTACTCCTGACTGTGGTCCAGTAAATGCCATCTTGTAACCTACTCATTGCAAATAGTCCCATTAAAATGTGTTTACCTCACCATGAGTGAACTGGGTTATGACCGCAGTAGGGACAGAAGAAGTGAGTAATAGAAACAGATGGAAGGGATGTTAAATGAGGGAACAATATGATTGTATGTTACTGCTATCTCAGGGTCTGTTTCTTTTCCTGTATCATCATCCTGGTAAATATTATTATTATTTCAAGTAACCAATAGACGCTAAGTTGGCTTGATGTGCTTATATGGTCCCCTTTTCACTTGCTTATCACTTTGCTGAAGTGCAGTTACTTGAACTGAAATTGTTTAATCTGTTCCAGTTTCTTTGTAGGTTATTTTGGTTGGATGATTTGTTTTCTTTCCTTTTGGACTCTGAAAATCTGACACAGAGAAGCTTTGTGGGATATGAGGATGGGGGTAATACTTTTTTCTTCACCCAGAAGTGTTTTGCTGGGAAGCCATTTTTATGAGAGGCTTTGGCTCTTTCCCTCTTGAAGCAGGGAATTGAAATTTGGCAAAGGGTGGGCTTGGTATGTAGTCTCTTTTGCTGTCTTTGTAAAAATGTGGCCAAATCATGTGTGTCTGAAAAGAATCACTTTCCACAAGCTGAGACATTGTTAAAGATCAGGGGGATCAGTTCTCTGTCTTGACAGAACATGCCCCATCCCAGCAGTGAATGAGGACACTCATTACCAGAATTGCAGAGTTGGAGCAAGACTTCTTTAGAACTGGTTTTCCTTGTGTCCTACTCCCTGGGACTGTGGTGGCAGTGGTCATGGAAAATTAGATAGAAAAGAGTGTCTCTTCTGTCAATGCTCCCTCTACTAATGGCATCACTGGGAATGGGTCCAGCTGAACCAAGGGTATGAGTGGAGATGAGAACAAACTGTTTGGTACCTCTGTCAGAAGGATCAGATGAACTTCACTGGGAAGTCTTAAGTGTGAGAACATTGAAACTACATTGGAGATTCATTCAGAAATCAATCCAGTTGCCAAAATCGGTGTCTGCTTTGGATCCAAAAACCTAAAGTTTTTGCCATAATATTTCATTTTCCATCCTAGTGCATCCCATAGTGCTTTATGAACTACACAGAGGGAGATGTCTTTTGTCACCACCTTTCAGGTGAAAAGTGACTCCTTTTTATAACACATTTCAGTGTTACTCTGTTGATAATGAAAGAAGAAAAGGGACTCACTCATCTTTCAGAACTTCAGGGAGAACCTGAGAGAAGCATTTGCTTCTCTTAGCTGGAGTTTTCCCAGATCATCAAAGCTAATATGCCTTCTTCTGCAAATAAATGCCAAGGTATCTTTAATTAGCTAAAACGATCAGCAGTCAGGACCTTGATTTTTCACTTAATCTGAAAATAGCACAGTCCTCCTTAGCATATTGCTGGAACATTGGCAATGAACCAATGGAGAGAAAATAGTGCCAATTACTTAATCATACACTTCCTGCAGCTTCTTCTACATTTCACGTTGAGTTCAGCTGGAGAAGGGCATTGTTGTTTCTAAAGTTTGTGGTAAGGGAATTCATACTTTCTTTGGAAATTGTTTTGTAGGGCTGGTTCACAGTTTTTGGATTTGTTCACTCGAACGTTAATACAGCAAACTCTAGTGGTCAGTATGGTGCAGTGGAAAGGAGTGAAGTCCTAATCTACTCTGTGATTTATTACCATCCACAGGTGAAACTAGGGCTCCACCCTTTGTGCTGTTCTTGTATACCACAGAATTCTGTTCTTAGCATAACACTTTAAACTAACACCTGCATCAACTCCTGATGTCCAGCAACAGTACAGCTAGCAAAGGCTGAGCACTGGAACAGGCTGCCCAGGGAGGTGGTGGAGTCTCCATCTCTGGAAACATTCCAAACCCGCCTGGACGCGTTCCTGTGCAACCTGCTCTAAGGTGGCCCTGCTCTGGCAGGGGGTTGGACTAGATGATCTACTAAGGTCCCTTCCAACCCTGTGATTCTAAGACTCTATGATTCTAAGATGTTTGCAGAAGTCTTAGTGAGGTGTTCCAAAATATTTGCAAGTAGCCATAGGACCACTGTACCAGCAACCTGCATGTGTATGCTCCATTCCCACAGCTCCCAAGAACAGCTGAGAAAGAAAGCTGCCTGCCAGCTTCAGCCCTGCAGATCAGTTCATCCGTGGTTTAGGTGCTAAGCCAAAAATAACAGAATTCAACAACTTCAAAGTATGCTCTGACATATCTCTCATCTTCAAATACTCATCAGCGTGTCTCAGTAACGTAGCAAATTGTAGGATGAGGACTTCTTAAAAGAGATAATTGCTATGTCCTGCAGGAAAGATGTCCCAGTGTCAGTGAAGGCTGCAGAGTGGGTGCAGCAGGGAGTAGAATGCTGTGGTGGAATCGGACACAATGGGAACATACTGCCAAGGGCCAAATTCATGGCTCTACACAAAGACTTGTGACCCATTTTAGCAGAGTTTGGTTTTGATTTTTGCTGGCAGTACTAAAGTGAAAGAAGAAAAGAAGGCTATAACAAGAGCCACATATTCTGGTATAAATAAGTACAGTTCTGTCCAAGTCAACAGGGTGAGATTAACTTAATTCAGAGCTAAACATCTATATAGACGTAAGGTAGCTTTCTCCATGCCTGTACTACGTCTCTTGGAAGAAATAGCAATGAGATGTCATGCTAGTGTTAGCTAGAGTTTCACTGTGATGACACCACAGCTGACAGTTAGTCCCTTCTGTTCCCAGGTTGGACAGTGGAAGACCAAGTCGTTTAGAGAGTGTGTGTATTTTGCAGTTTCCACCTATTTTGCTGTTACTGTTTAGCAGCTTGTCCTTGTTCTCACTAGTACTGAAGTGCAGGACCATGGTTCCTGGCTTCCATCACAGATGTGACCAACCACACATTTAATTTTCTTAATGCTTATGCTCTACCCTTGAAAAATTTCTTCCCATGGAATCCCGTTAGTACCAGTACAGTTTTTCTAAGGATATCCTGAAGCTTCAGAGCTCCACTGTGAATATAAGAGGAAAATATTTTTATCACAGACAGGGAAATAGACATTCTTAAATGACTTTCTCAGCATCATGGCAAAACTAGTCTTACATTAAGAGTTGCAATGACAGCACAAATATTTCATCTTCCACCCTGTATATTTTTTAATGCTTCGCTTTCTTTCAAGAGACCCTGTATAATAATGAAATTAACAACAAATATGATTAAAGTAAGCAGTTCAGTTAGGGTTTTATGGAAAGCTATATATAGAGGGTGCTTTCAAGTAAGAGTCACCTTTTTCTTTCTTTCTTTTTTTTTTTTCTTTCCTGCAGTAAGCCTCCATTTCCTGCTTTCTTTGAAAAATTGTACTACGAATTATCAACAAGAGGTCACATATTCTAGCATTCAGCAGGCGCTGTCAAACCTGTATGTGCTGCTTTTTAAAGCAACATCTTGCGTGTTCTGTTTCACACATGGCCTCTGGAGCTTATAGGTCATGCACAAATACAATGGTGGTCTTTCATGACCACAAGAGTTTCTAAATCACTGTGTTTTGCATTCACTCCATCTGTGTGACTTATTCTGGTCACATACCTTTGCAAAGAATGACCCTGGTATACTCAAAATCTTGCAACTCACACTGCTCTCCCCTCAAATGTGAAAATATTTGGTTCACAGCTCTTTGCAGGAGTGCATATAATTCAGCTCTTGAGTTTACTAAAAAATAGAAAGGTCTGCTCTAGGTCATATCAAGTATCCACCTAGCCCAGGAACCTCCTGCTAGCAGTGTCCATGCAAGGATAACTATTGAAGAAAGTGAGTATAGGACAAATATAGTTTGTTTCTGCAACCTTCCAGCTTCTAGGTCAAGGGAGTAATTATGCTTTTTTTTGGTGTGAACTGCACAGCACCCTGAATGATAGCTACGGTAAAGGATGGTAATAAAGAAAGGATTGGGGGTAATTTTGAGCAACATAAACAATGTGTGTTCAGTTCCTTCTGTGTCAAAGCTGGACATGGAAATGATTGATTGGATTAGAGGAAAGAATGGAATTCACAGGGGTTCAGGGCCCCTCCTTTGCAGGATGTTCGGTGCCTACAAGGGCATTATTAAATGGAAGATTAGAATAGGAAGAACTAAGAATGTCTGTGCAGATTAATAAGAACTACAGGTTTTTTACCCAGTATTGATATATGCTTAAATCTTAATGTATCTTCCCCAGAGAGAGTAAAGGAAGACTTGTAATTTTTTTTTTTGGCTTCAAGTTATTAATTTAAACAATATAATTAACGAATAATTAAGTCACTGCAAACCCTTGTTAGTTCAACGATTTCTAGCACCCCTTATTCTGAATGCTTATATGTATAAGCATTGACTATCTACATGTTACCTCAGCACTGAAAGATCACACTCAGGCTAGTGTTGATCCTGGTGTCTTGTAGCAGTTGGCCGGACTCTTAAAGAAATAATAGAATCATAGAACCATTGATTTTACTTGTTGTCTTCTGTGTGGTACCCATGATCCTGAACTCTATATTTTCATGATCGCTACAGCCCAGGGTGCTCTCAACCTTCATGTCCTCCTCTAGTCCCTCTGCGTTTGTTGATACTAGGTCCAGGAGTGCTCCTCTCCTCGTCGGTTCTTGCACCACCTGTGTTAAAAAGTTACCATCAATACACTGGAGGAGCCTCCTGGACTGTGGGTGCCTGGCCGTGTGGTCGACCCAGCAGATATCTGGGTGACTGAAGTCCCCCATAAGAACCAGGGCCTGCGACTGGGAGGCTATCTCCAGCTGTCTGTAGAAAGCCTCATCAGCTTCCTCGTCCTGGTCAGGTGGTCTGTAATACACTCCCACTACAGTACCCCTCATATTCGCCTGCCCCTTAATCCTTACCCATAAGCTTTCAGCCCTCTCTTCATCTGCCCCTAGTGAGAGCTGGATGCATTCCAGCTGCTCTCGCACATAGAGTGCAACTCCCCCACCACATCTCGTTGGCCTGTCTCTCCTGAAAGGGACATAGCCTTCCATGACGGCATTCCAGTCATGTGAGCTGTCCCACCACGTCTCGGTAATTGCAATGAGATCGTGGCCCTGCAATCGTGCACAGATCTCCAGCTCCTCCTGCTCATTCCCCATGCTGCGGGCATTGGTGTATAAGCATTTCAGAGCGGGAGTCGTGCATCTGGTTTGGACCGTCGAGCTGTGGTGGGCCTTCTGACTCTCAGGAATACTGGCAGACTTTGCCACTTCCTCACCAGCAAGCCCAGTACCCTCCCCACCTCCCTTCAAATCTAGTTTAAAGACCTGTCAATGAGCCTTGATAACGTTGACTGGTGACATTTGCAAAGGAAAAGCACATGGATCCCAGCAGATCAGTACACTGGTCTCTTGCTTTGAGCTTTGGTGTCAAGAGCAGTGAAAAATCTTTTTAAAAATGCAAGTGAAACCAAGACTTACTTGGTAGCTTAAAGCACCGAGATTTGATCCATTCTTATGGCTTTTTTTTTCCTGTGATATTTAGTGCTACTTACTATTTAGTGCTACTTACACAGAAGTTTGCATAGTGCTACTGCAAATTCAAAACCAGTTATCAAAGCAAACAGTACATCTGCTTTGTGTGTGTGATAATGATAAGCCCATGAAAATGTCATTTAAGATTTTTCAAGCTCTACCTCTGTTCTTGGCTTCCCATAAAGTACAGTAGATCCACAGTGAGGCTCTCCGGCGTTCACTCTAGCAAAGAAATTGTCCACAGCACAAGTTTCCTACAGAGCCTCAAATGAGATCAAAGAATATTCTGTCTTTGGGGAGAAAGTTTATAAAAGGTGTTTATTAAAGAGGTTCATTCCTGGAGGAACACTTTTGGTCTCTTCTTTGTGCTGAATGTTTAAATGATATCTGGTTTGAAACCAAGTAACGCAAACAGGGTAAATATTTTCCCCAATGTAACATTACTGAAAATCTGGCCACTGATTTCTTATGAGACTGGCAGGAGATGGGACTATTGATCTAGTAATCTGATTTCCTTGTAGTATTACGTTTCCTTTACATCTTTATTGATAAAACCAAGTCTTTCAGAAAGGAAGCATGTTTTTATTTGAAAACTTTGAGTTGAGAAGAAATCATTGCTTCCTTTTTAAAGTACCCCATTAGCTCAGCACCTATGCTATTCAAAAGTATCCACTATTATTCTTCTGAATTTGTTTAGTATTGATTTTTCTTACGGTGACTCTACAAAGGCTTCTTTGGACTCAAGATTTCTCTGTACAAGAAATTCCTGGTTGGAATTGCATTCTTTATCTAAATAGATTCTCTATGTTCTTTCTCCAACCAGTCTCCGTCATCGCTCTCTTTCATCACAACACAAATTTCTTCTGTAGCATCATATCTACATCTGTTCTTTCTGTAAGAAGAAAGGGTATAATGACAAAGGCCTGTCAATGTCCCTTAAAAATTAAAGACATTCTCCTTATTTCTTCCCTGACTTACTAACACAATTGATCTTCTGAGCTGCTAAAACTCCATATAATTCCTAGGAAGTCCACACTTAAAATAATGCATAATTGAAAAATTGTACTTTGTGGCTTGATTGTTCAGGTCCAATCATCCATCCACAGGAAGCTTGGATTACGTGGTATGGACTGCACCTTGCTCCCCTTTGTTTTGGCGGAAACAGTGCTCATTTTTCAATCTTCAGTTGTTTACTCTTATTCAAAGGGGATGTGCAGCAGCCCTTGGGTACGGATTACTAGCATATACAGGTCCTCAGAGTCACCGTGATGGTCAACATGGCAGATGTATAGCCTAAGACCTACTAATGGCTTAATTCCAACTAAATGAGAAAAAGAGAAGTTTGGAAGTTTAAATCACAGGCAAAACCCATAATTTTTTATTTTACAACTTACCTTTGAATTGGTGGGATAATGGTCTCTTTGAGAGCCAAAATTATGGAAAAACTTTTAATTTTAGATTTATTTTGTATAGTGGTTTCCTAGATAGATCAGAAGTTTCGTTCCTTTTTAAATGTTCCCCTTTTTACCTTTTATGTATTGGCCAAACAAAGGCCCATGAAACAATTTTGAGTTCACAAATTGATCGGAGAAGTGGATTGATTTTTTTAAAAACTGTTTGCCTGTATGATGTCAAACTGGTTATAGTTTCAGTGTGGCTTGAATAGTTATGCTTGTTTAGAGAATAGAAGTTGAGTTTTGTGCTTGAACTTCAGTGAGCTTCAGGTGAATATTTTACAGTTTTGATGAATATTGAATATCTTTGCTAGCAATAGTGCCTGAAAGATATTGATGTATAACAGTAAACCATACTGGCTCTTCAAAGCATATTGGCTTTATGAATGCCAGAATAAACTCAGTGTGATCTTTAACATCTCTGATATATGATGTGGAATAATGACATGATACTGAGTAATAACATAATTGGCAGTCTGAAACGGTCAATCAAGTACATATATCTGTCTGTATTTTTGTCTTTAACATCATCTTCCCTCATTCTGCCTCAAGTCATAGTGAGGGAGTACTGCATTGCAGCTTTAATAAATCTTGGTTAAAATAAAGCAAGTAAAATTTTGTCATTAAAAATGGATGACTGGATTGTTGAAATGCTGTAGAAATGGGCATAGCTTTTAGTGAACTACTTTGGCTCAAAACTCCAAAATAAAAAATGTGAATTGAAAATAAACCATTTGATTTTCCAAGTTACAGTGTTTTACTTAGTTGATTTAAACCATAGTTTGATGAAAATAAATTTAGTAACAGCAAGCAGTTTCAAACTGAGGTGAGAAAAGATGTTTTGCATTGAATTAACTTAGCATGAACTGAAAGAATTTGCTTTATAAAGTTATTCATTATGAAAAATTTTTGTCATGGTGATTCAAAATAGAAGTCAGAATTTTTCAAAACAAAAATGAAACAAAAAAACAAATAGTGACTCAATCATAACACTGAGAAAATGTACCAGGAACCAAATTAAACAGAGGTTTATGTTGGGTGCCTGGAAGAGAAATATATTTCATGCACAATGCATAGTACTGTGTGGGTATTTGTGAGCAAGATAACAATTGAGTCATCAAGTGCAATAACTGCTTAATGAGGTTTTTTTAAAAAGCACATTGTAATAACATTTATCATATGAACTAGTTTTGTTTACAGACTAATTTTTAATAATATTTAGTATGTTAAAAATTATTCAAGGGTATATTTTTTAATTTTGAAGAATAACAGCATTCCTCATACTACAGATTCCAAGAGAAGGGCATTAGATCTATGAAACAGACTAACACAGAGCGTTTTAGTAGTGAATATGGGCCTGCACTTTTATTGCACATGCCCTCTGTATACAGAATTTTTTTCCTGTTATCAGTATTATTGCCTCTGTTTTTTTCCTTTTCCCCTCTGGCATTTGGTCTTGTTAAATTTCATTCCATTAATAATTGCCCAATGCTCCAATCTATATAGATCCCTCTGCAAGGGGGAATACATCCCAGTTTAGTATTATCAACAGACGTGTTAATGGTGCATCCAACTCCTGCAACCGAACCATTGATAAAAATACTGAACAGAACTGGCCCTAGAACTGGAGAACGCTGCTGGTGACTGGTCACTGCCCACATATAACCCCATTCACTACTAACCTTTGAGCTCTGCCCTTCAGACAGTTCTTCACCCAGTTCACCATGTACCTGCTCATCTCTCAACTTGTCCAGAAGGATGTTGTGAAAGACAGTATCAAAAGCCTTACTAAAACCCAGAAAAACTAAATCCATCACCTTCCCTTTATCCACTAGGTGGGCGGCCTTATTATGGAAGGATACTCAATTAGTTATATAGGACTTTCACTTTATGAACCTACGTTGGCTGTGCCTGATGATTGCATTGTTCTTTAAATATTTTTCAGTAGTATCCAGTATAATCTTCTCCATAATTTTTCCAAGTATTAAGGTTAGACTAACAGATCTGTAGTTTCCTGGTTTTCCCTCATGCTCTTCTTGTAAACTGGAATAAGTTGGCCAACTTCCAGTCAGTGAGGACCCTCCTGGACTCCCAAAATCTTTGGCAGATAATTAAGAGGACTTCTGCCATAACATCCACTAGCTCCTTCAGTATTCTGGAATGCATCCCTTCAGGCCCCATGGGCTTGTGAACATTCAGCTGATACAGCTGATCCCTTACGATTTCAGTGACCACAAATGGAAATTCACTGTTCCTGCGTTTGTGATCCTCCAATTCAGAGGACTGGGCAGCCTAAGGTCTACCTGTATTATTAATGACTGAGGCACAAGAAGCATTGAATGCCTCCACTTTTTTTTCATCCTTATTTGCCAGGTGACTATTTTCAACAAATATTGGTACAATGTTTTCCTTGGACCACCTCTTGCTATTAACATACTTGAAAAAACCTTTAAAAAATGTATAAGGCGGCACTCACTGGCATGCTTTATTACATTGTGAAAGTTTTCTAAGGCAATCAATAGAAAATCCCTTCACTTTAGTAATTAAAGCAATTGAAACATCTCTGTGACTATAATTTCAAGGATAATCTTCATTGAATAATGACAGAGACTGCTTTGTTCTATTTCCACAGTGTATAGTGCAGTAAGAATCTTGGTTCCCAGCTTGTGTCCTTAAGTGTCATAGCAATAAAAAAGTAACAACATTACCTATTTTTTTAGTCATATGAAGAATTCAAATAGTTACTGTGTATTTTCTTTGCTATTTACAGAAATACAGACTTTGTCAGATAAGTCTGTGACCTGCTCTTAGTCCGAAATGACTCAGACTTGAAACATAACATCTTCATCCCTCATAACCAGGATTCCTTTGTCATTGTCATTCAAAGTGTCCTTGGCTACAAGAAGCACACAAACAGGCAATTAAATAAGATCTGTTGTTTTGTTTTATTTGACTTTGTAAGAGCAGTAGCATCTCTGTGTTATCTATGGGTTCAGAATCTTCATTTCCCCTTCTATGCAAGAACCCATAATTTCCCCACTGATTTTTAAATAAGGTAAAAATGTTGTCCTTTAAGAAGTTCACTAGAACTTCATCATGTAGAATCACTTTTACTTGAC
The DNA here is from genome assembly GCA_013400135.1 of Rhinoptilus africanus. NCBI lineage: Eukaryota > Metazoa > Chordata > Aves > Charadriiformes > Glareolidae > Rhinoptilus > Rhinoptilus africanus. The sequence continues at coordinate 26,261 of VXBO01003721.1, read as the reverse complement.
CAGATCCTACATCTTGATTAAAAAACTGAAATATCCCTCATCTAACCTTTCCTTATTTGCTCTACAACTAAGCTAAAATACGGGATGAAAAAACAAAAGTTGAATCTACTCTCCTTGGAAAAAAAAAAAAAAAAAAAGCAGATTTTGTTGCCAGCATCTCTGAAACAGAGGCAAGCAAAGGCATTTAGTTGTCCAGCTATCTGCAATGCCTGGACTTGCTTTCACTGTACTTTCGCTGTCAGCCCAGAATCTTCCTCCCTTGGAGACTCTTGGTCTAGATTCGGTTAACCCCTTGAGTTTTTGACTTCTTCTTGCATTGAGGAATGTATCCCTTTATCTTGCTTTATCCTGTTGTGGTCACTGATTTATATCCAGGAGAAGGACTGTTAAAAATTAACCATGTAATGGTTCAGGTAGTATCTGGGACAATTTACAAATCATTTACTAAATGAACGTAGACTACAGCTAGCTTGACCTGGAACATATCTGGATGTTGCCATTTCAAGTAAGTAAGTTTGAGGATCTAGTTTGTTGGAGTCGGGACATCTTGGAGCAACAGCAGTGTCTTGCTTTTAGTTTAGCAATGCTTCCTCTTTGGAAGAATTCTAATGATTTTTTACCCTACATACCAATGACTTCACTTTCTTCTTCCTATGCATTTGGTGGGGATTTAAGACAGGAATATTCTCTCTTTTTTTTTTTTTTTTTTTTTTTTTTTTTCCACGTAACAGTGTTTTGATCTGAGAAAACAAGGATTTAAGAACACACATGAGAAGTACATGACAGTGTGACTATTAATTTCTTTTGTGGTCAGAAAAGGTTCCTCGCTCTCAAGATCTTCAAAACAAACAGAAAGTCAATCCATTTCCTAAATGAGAAAGGAGATGTAATAAAATCCACATGTCCCCACTACTTTCCCCCATATAAATGATACTATTTCCTACAGGGGAATAACAACAGTGATCTTAATATGAGAAAAAAGACTTCCACCGCAGGAAATGCATGTTTCTCTTGCTCAGTTCAGACTCCTTAACAGACAAAGATACTCAAAGTCTGAACTGATGAGTTTCTTTGGCAGTGGTTATCCCACAACACAATTTCATTAAGTGGTGTGGGGGATTTCCTCTTCACTTCTGGTCCAGGCTTACTCACAGATCCCACAGATGCAGATCTCTCAAATGGAAGCCTTTTTTTCTTCCAACCCCCCCCAAGAATTTAAAGATCCCTTTTAGAAAAATAAATTTCCCTTTTATTGTGACTCAGACTTATTCAGTCCAATCCAGCCTATGCAAACACACATGCAGCTTTAAATTAGCATTTGCGAACAAGCTGGGTTTCTTTGGCTGTTTGCTGAGAGTTGGCAGCTCAGTTCCTTGAGGAAAAAAGAAAGAGAGATTCACAACTATTTATGGCTTGATTTTCAGACATGCTGGGTACCTCCTGTGGACTTTGAGAGCTGTTCCTCTGAAAATCAGGTCACCGACGTAATGCTGGAAGGAGAGAGTAAAAGGAAAACAAGGGCTCTGATTTTCAAGCACAAGTGTTTATATGATTTGGAAAACAAAAGGAAGTGAATAAAGAAAATAGTTCTTAAAGGTTATCTTTGGAGCTGGGACTGAACTCTGTATTTCAGACTGAATTCACACCTGAGAAATGCCTGTGAGCAGAAACGCACTGACAATTGCCCGTTTTCTAGCATAAGCAGAATATGTCTTTCTTCTCTCCTCAGCTAACTTGCTAGTAACTTACTGAGAGCTTCATCTGTTAGTGCGTGCCCAGCGCTGGCTGGAGAGGTTGCTCTCCTCCTCTCTGCCTCAGCTGCCTGTCACTGTCTCCAGCGAGAGGGTCCTGTCCTCTCTGCGTGTTACTGAGCAGACGCTCAATGGGAGCAGTCGCTACGTTCTTCAGTTGAAGTAGATCAGTTAACACATTTTAAAAAGAAGGTCTTTGACTGAAATGCAGTAGGCAGTGCATATGTGACCTGTTCAGCTGTGGGATCTAAGCAGGGTGGTGTTCTTCACCAGAGGTAATACCTTGCCTTACTTAGTTTTGAAAGCCCGTTTTTGACCCAGAGTTTCTCTCTCTGTGGCACCTAACATTAAAACACAGTGGCACAGAGAGTAGGTCTTACAAATCCAAATTATTACAGACTTCATAAAGAAATCTTTTTTCCCAAAACTTATGACAGCTAGTTCCTAAAGCAAACCTAAAATTTAGGTCCCATCTATACTAAATATAATCACGATTTCTTACTAAGCATTAGAAAAATATTACATATAAATAGTAGACTTTTACTCCCTTACCATCTGGTAAGGCAGGGCTAAAGGTGGGGTTTCCAAAGGTACTTAAGCTCACAAAGTGAGAGTTTCTTGATTTTCAAGGACATTATAGTTTTAAGTAAGTTGTTCCATATAACAGTTTTCCAAAAAAAGAAAACCAAAACCACTTGTGTTTCAGGGCTATCTAACTTCTATAGCTTTTTGAAAACTGGAAGATATTAATAAAAATGTGATGTTTTTCTAAATATCCAATGCAATTTAATATAGACATATTTCTGTAAAAAAAAAGGTCAGGGATTTCTGTTCTTCACTAACTCTGAGATGGTCTTCAGTGTCAATGAGAATTGAGTATTCAGGCCCCTCCAGTAACTCTGAATTCCTCAGTAAATATTTAAATTATGAGGCTACTTTTGTAGGTCAAATTCCCTTAAATGGAACTGGAGCAATTGCTATCAAGGACAAAAGTTTTTTAAAAAAAGAAAAATAGTGCAGTACATTTGATAGTCTGGGTCTCCCTGCAGGACAGAATGGGGCTAGTTATTTCATTGAAAATAGAATAACATACCTTGTGAGTTAATATTTATTGATTAAAAAAAAAATATGCCCTTTTGCCAGTTTCCTGAAAATACTCAAGCTTTGGGATTTGGCATAAAAGCCCAAGTGGATAAAGCTGTTTCAGAGATTCTGACCTGCATCCTAGTTGTGCCAAGTAGGTTTGAAACACAAATTCCATGAAATAAGGAATAAGCAGAACAGTAACCCTTACATTTTTTATCACCTACACTATAGCATCTTCCATAGCCTTACATTAAAAAACAGTACAGAGGTGTCTTATGGAAGTTGTTTGCAAAGCGGTTTAAACATTACGAGAACTAGTAAACCTGCTCATGACACAACAGGAGTGAGATAAGACAAACTTTGTCACACTGAAAGACAGTTTATATTGGAGGATTAAATAGTCCATCTGAAATGTTCAAAAGCATCAAATTTTAAAGGCAGAAATTCCAGTAATTGCAGTCTGAGGTGGGTGTACGGTCTCTTTAGACAGCTTTAAAAATACAGCTTCTACAGATACAGGAAACTCTTTAAAGATTTTTCTACAAGCCTGCTCTATTTATTTATTGTGAGAGCATCCACAGTATATCAGATTGGTCCCTGCCCAAAGAACTCTCTTGCAGCACACAGACAGCTGTGCAGAGATCAGAGAAGGGCAACAGCAAAAGGGATTTACTATGCATGATACCTTGCAGATGTAGCAGTCTAAATAAGAAACCAAATACAAGTAATTGCGGGGAAAAGACTAGTGTTTATGCTTAGAAAGACAGCAATATCTTGATCTTTAAGCAGTAAATCAGATCTTTAGCTACTGATACATTTTAAACCAAAAGTTACTTTTATCTGTTTATTGGCTGAAATGGTTTTCAGCTAATCTCTGACTTTCTTCTGGCTTTAGTCATTGATTTTTCCAGGAAGCTATTTGACAGACTGGGTGACTGACTGGTCGGTAAGAATGAATGCAAAATGTGTGTAACGACAGGCAAATTTCAGTAACCCAAACATATTTAGGAGGGCTGGGTTCTCCTTCTGGTTTTATTCTGAGAGGCTATGTGACGGACAACTCAGTGCAGATTCCAGTGCTATGTTTCCCTTGAAGATGAAATTCCAGATGTTTTTCTTGTAGCATTCCCAGACATACAACACCTGGCGATACTGGACTTACAAGCGGAATACAGTTTGTTTACCAGTTTTAGGAAAAAGTCCAGACAAAGCAAAAGTTAACCATCAGCTCAGTCTGCACCATTGTCATGGTTTAACTGAGCTGGCAACTAGGACCCTTACAACCTCTCGCTCACTGGAGATGGGGAGAAGAATCAAAAAAATAAGGAAATAAGGAAAATAAGGGAAACTTGTGGGCTGAGATAAAGACAGTTTAATAAATAAATCAAAAACCATGCACACAAGCAAAGAAAACAAGAAATTCATTCACCACGTCCCTTCTTCAGGCAGGTGTTAAACCACCTCCAGGAAAGCAAGTCTTCATCACACATGACAGCTACTTGGGAGGACAAACACCATGACTCCAAACGTCCCCTCCTTCCTTCTTCTTCACTCAGCTTTATATATTGAGCATAACGTCATATGGTAAGGAATATCCCTTTGGTCAGTTGGGGTCAGCTGTCTCAGCTGTGTCACCTCCCAGCTTTTTGTGCACCCCCAGCCTGCCCACTGGCGGGGCGGTACGAGGAGCAAAAAAAGCCTTGACTGCTCAGCAACGACCAAAACCACCAATGCGCTATGAATGCTATTTCTCATCCCAAATCCAAAACATAGCACCATACCTGCTGCCACCAAGAAAGTCAACTTCATCCCACCTGAAACCATGACAACCCTAGAAAAAAACTAGAAAACACTTTGATTCCACTTTTTTTCTTAATATGAAGTAAATAATCATTCTTAGAAATATTGTCCTCATATTGCATTTAGAAATATAGCTGAGTAAAGAATCTAATTCAGACATGGAGACTGAAAGATATCCTGAGAATATTTAAATACACCACCACATCTCAATGTTTAATAGTCTCTGTCCAGGCTTAAAATATGGCTGATAAAATTATTCTCTTTTTCCAAAAGTCCTAAAGCCTTGTCACTCTTCTTGGAATATTTTCTGCTCTTGAAAACAATTATTGGTGATGAAATTTTGTATTACTTAGTGTTAAAAGGCCTCAAGAAAGGCCTCATGTCAGCTGCAGGAGGCTAAAGGTAAACATACAGAAGGGAGGATTTTCCTTTTTATGGTATATATTTTTAATATCTTCGCAACTCTCAGGTCCTGTTTATGGCCAACTTGAATCTTTTCTCTTCTTCCTTCAGCAGAGATGGTATCCTGCCCACCCTTGTGACTGTCATACAATCACCTGTGCAGTCAGAGACAGTCTGTTCTGCTCATAATAACACTTAAATGTCAGACCTTTATACATCTGCTCTTGAAAATCTGTATCTAACAAAATGTCTGCAACAAATCAGTCAATCCAAACATGACGTTGTACTTGTTTTCTTCAGCTGAGTTTAAATTGTGTGCTGTTTATTTCTCTTGTCCCTTCCCATTGCAGGGGGTTTGGACTTGATGACCTTTAAAGATCCCTTCCAGTCCAAATTGTTCTATGATTGTATAATGCTTGGAGAGTTAAAACTGGCATGGTATTTTTTCAGGCATAAAACCTGTGGTTTGTATGCAATCCTCCAACAAATCAGCCTGCCTTACCCTGAGCAAGTGAAATACGGTGTCATATACCACATTTTGGGCAGATGTTTCATGTATAACGAAATTGTTCCTTCTGGATCCTTCCAGGATGATCCTCCTGTATCAGCTCAGGACAGCCCCATCATTTCACTATATGGCCTCAGACGCCCAACTAGGCTTCCTTCTTCCTTGGTAGAACACAGTTACCGGTCACAGCAAATATTGCTAATCATTATAGATGTTTGTACTTGTTTTTTACACACTCTGATCATAAGTGAAATAATTAACCATGTTGTTATTTGCACTGAGATCCCCAGACTTCACTGTTAATGCTCGCTGGAAAAAAGGGAGATGGTTCCCATTTATGTCATATCATTCTCTGAATATTCAGGCAGATATTCATGTGCCAATTATAAACACTTCAGATACACATTTACTCTCAAAGACCCTGTGAGAGCACAGTGCTGCTATCCTAGCAAACCTAAATAATTTGAACAGGTCTAGGCATAGGCAAGAAAGTTATAGTTTATTTTGGTTTTTAAAGAAACCCAAACCTTTTAAATGCAGCAATATATTAAAACAGTGCTGCTATCCTAGCAAACCTAAATAATTTGAACAGGTCTAGGCATAGGCAAGAAAGTTATAGTTTATTTTGGTTTTTAAAGAAACCCAAACCTTTTAAATGCAGCAATATATTAAAACAGGATTGAAGGAAAGAAAGGAAATCTATGAATCCTAAAATTAGAGCAGGAAGTTTTGAGGTTGGTGTTGCTCTTTTTTTCTATTTATAGATCCAAAATATGTGGTTTGAGCTACTTTTCCGCTAGGAGGTAACAAACAGAACCACTTACACACTCACTTTGCTTGCTTTCTTCTTGCTTCTTATTTTTTCAATGACAACCCTTCTGCTGAGTGGCTCCCACCATTTGAACTACTTATCTTCAGGTGTCAAAATATCTGGTTCTTTAAGGTAGAATGGGATTGCCCACTCTCTCCATCCACATCTATGGGTTCTGAAAACCAGTCATTCTATAAGACAGGTTTGTTTCTATGTCTTCAGTCTCCTCACTCCCACAGCTGTCTACAAAAAAAAGGATGAACTGTCCTTCTTTAAGCGAGCATGATGTAACGGTGGTTGTTAATAAAGTCTCAGTGGTATCATGATTGTCGGACTTTCCATTGGAGTGCCTTTGCTGGGTCTTCTCCAAGAAACAAATTCAAATATAATCACTTCATGAGTTGCAATGGAAACAGTCCAACAGCACCGCTCCAGTGCTTCAAGTAAAGCAAGCCTAGAAAATGAGGAAAAATATTCTGTGTGTTTTAATAGTGATTTCCTGCAGTCTTTTTCTACACATTTCACTGTCTTGCAGGAGTTATTAATGGTTTTAAGACAGTACTGAGTTGTTGGAGAGGACAAGGAAAAAATGCACATAACATTTTAAAAAAAAAAAAGAAAAGAGAAAAAAGCTAGAAATAACAACCTTTATGAGGTTCTACAACACTGTTCCAGTTTCCTGTTACTGCAGGCAATAAGAACTCATATAATCCCCTTCATAAATTGAACAAACTCCATCCTCAATTTGATTCGATTACTTCGTACTTATTTTGGAAAGCTGTTCATGAACTTCACTACTGTGAATAGTGGAAACCTTATTGTTATTAACCTGCAACTGTTCAAGGCCAGATTAGTTTAGTCTCTGTCATTTCCAAATGATTTTCCATGTTGCACTCAAACAGTCCTTTGTGTTTCTTATAGTCTCCCTGGGTTTTTAATTCCATTTCTGAAATGTTCCCGTTCTCCTCTGTGTTGACGATGTTTCCTGACTTTGTGTCATCAGCAAATTTTATTAGTCTCTTATTATATTTTGGCTGCAGTTTCTAATAAAAATATTAAGTAAGATGCATTTTAAAACTATTTCTAGAGAAACTCCCTTCCCATTCAGCACAATCCACGGGTTTATTCTCTTGAATCACCTCCTTACTTACTATTCATTCATTTACTAATTTACATTTCTTCCAGTTTAATCTATGGATTCCCATGGGAATAGTATATATATATATATTCCCATGGGAATATAATATAATGTTGAAAGCTGAATAGATTTAATCTACGAAAGTTTCTTCATCTAAAATCCATTTATTATTAAAGTATATGGAGCTAATCTGTCTTTGGTAAGTTCATGTGACAATTCTTGCATGGCTTTAAATATTTATTCTACAGTACTGCACATAGTTAAGATCAAACTAACTTTAAAATTATTCTCTTTACACATTTGATGTTTTCTCACAAAATTACTCTCAGGAGGAGAGCTTTAAAGGAGAAAAGTGGTGTTTGTCAGTGATGTCTATAGCTGGTAATAGAAAGGATAAAATGTCTCATCCACAGTATGTATAAGTCAGCTGGAATCTTTCCACTGACTTAGTGACCTGGAGATCAATCTTATAGTAGTCTAGAAAATCAGTGCTTCTTTTTAAATTTTATCAGAAAAAACTTTTCTTGCCCAGCTACAGAGTGAAACAAGGAGTACATATGGCATTATAAGACAGGACAGATTTTGTTTCACTAGCTGTTTAGTAACTAATTTGCCCATCAGTAATTGTAGCTAAAATTTTCAATATTAATAAGGAATACCTTACAATTGTATGTTGATGAACTATCTCATCTGAAAACTTTTTCTCTAACTTTCAGACAGTGTAAGATTAGAAAATATTTCTCCTGGACCTCATGCATAAATCAAGAACAAAATAGGTATTCTTGAAATATGATCCAGTCATTATGGAGCAGTCATAATAATATGAACATTTTTTAAAATTATATCTTATTATAGAAACACTCAGTAACTAAAGCAAATACACAAAATTTCTGGGCTCAGTAATGAAGTGAGTTATGTCTTTGATTCATAAAAACACTGTCACGTGCTCCTATATGTGCATAAGTAGTGTTTTCACCAGGCATGTTTCTTTCAAGCCTGAAGTTAGGAATTTTGTACTGCTCTATTAAGTAGTTAACCTATGGCATTAAAATAGTAAACACCTTGAATTGTCAACACTAGTGAATGAGTGTGCTTTTGAAATCATATCTAGTTCAACACATCATTGTAGATACAGAGCCAAACTCTAATATAGATCTTAGTCTTCCATGATGAGAGGAGGTGAATAGAAATCAGGAGCCAGTTCTTCAGAGAAAACACAAACTCCTGCTTCATGATGTGTTTGTTACCTCCACGTTCAGTTCATTAGGGATAAATCTTTTGTTATTCAAACTCCTCAGATTCTTAAAAAAGCAATCTGGAGCCTCTTTCCCAGCTACCAGAAAGCTCACATGCTTGGAGATGTAGCCTGACACTAGCAAAACAGGTGAGACACACCTGAGCTTTGGGGAGGATGGTGCAATTCCTCTGCATTATATGTTGGCAAGTGGGGGATGCCACTTGTTTTAACACTTATGTTTCTTTTTTTAATACCTTGGCATGACTTCAAGGAGGCTTGCTGATGATCCATGTGCTAGCTTCCAGACATCAATGAGGAAGTCATTTAGATACTCCTCTTCCACAGCCTTCCAAGACCTCAGTGTTTCTTTTTAGAGGTTTAAGTATTTCAGTGACCGTTTTTAAGAAGTGCTGAAGAGAAGGAGGATTTTTGTGGAACAAAGTGGAAAATGAAATGCAGATAGTAGTGCTGAAGTCCTAGATCCTTGCACATGTTCTCAGATCTGTCTATGAAGCAAGAGGTGCAGAGCTACCTTGTCATTTTTTGTGACAGTGATCTACTGACCCCATTTTTTTTTTATTTTTAGCATGTGGGGAAACGTTCAAAAAAAGGGCTGAATGGCAGAGTCCTCCATCAAAGGATGATATAATCATTGGCTGTAGTATTATTGATGGGCATTTCATTAATTATTTGTCAATAGGGATTTCCACTCTGTAACTTGTAAAACTAGGGACAGGAGTAAATCCGAAGTAACAGGAGAGGATGTTGTCACAATTATGCCAGAGGAAGTATTCTGGTTTGGACTGAACAACATTCAATAGAAAAACGTTTTTCTGTTGGATTGTCAAGACCCTCTAAAATCCATTTTCTGTGAAGCTGCATGCACCAATACTGATGTATACATTGCTAGGTCATTTTTTTCTAAAATACAGGAAAAAATCCTCTGGAAAAAAATCAGCAGAGGAGTGATGGAGGAGATTTTTTGCCTTTGTACTTTGAGATGAAGTATTTCTAAGCTGCACAGCTCCTGACCTTGGTTACAGAAATACAGCCCTCAGTGAAATAAAAAGAAAGACTGTACATAGGAAGAATTTTAAGAAAAGTTTAATGTCTGAAATCACATTACGTTTCTTTACAGCAGGTGTGAATGTTTGTTTTTTCTTGTTTGATCTCTGTGTTAGTTCTGCCTTCAGCTTTTTACTAGATTAGCATATCTAGCAGGTTGTGAAATGAAAAGGTGGGAATCATACAGTCCTGTTTTTAAATTTCTTTGCCTTTGTTTTTTTAAAAAAAAGAAAGTGAACTGATATTGCACCGTCAGATTTTTAAGGCAAATCAGTCAGACCTCCACAGACTGACCACTTGAGCTCAGCTTCAAGAAACTCAGCCTGTTGCTGATTTGAGTTGACATATCTCTTCGACTGATTGACTTCACAACCTTGAAAAGCTGTATTGAAAAGATGCTGTAGTTCTGAGTAAAAGAAGAAAAGAATTCCACTCTGGAAATGTCTGAAACTGTTGAAGCTGTGTCTAAACCGATACATGTGATAGTGCTTCATCATGGTCTGCATATGAGTCCCAAGGCCCCCAAATACCCACTTACCTTTCACTCTGTGTGACTTCAGGATCTTGATTGTTTTGATCTGGCTGTCACAGACATCCCTTGGCATGCAGTCTTGCTCCCAGATAGATCAAACGCCACTGCAAAAACAATAAGTCTTTTTCTCAGTCCTTCCCATTGCTCCAGAAAACTCCCTCCTCTGGCAATTAGAAACTTGCGATTCATTTTCAGCCTTGAGTCATGCATGGTCAGTTTTCACTAATTCAGTGTTGTGCTGACTTGTTTCTATAGCTTTAATAATTGATTCTTTCCATGAAATATACCCTGATGCATTAAGAGGCAGCAATGGCATCCCTTCTCAGCATTAGATTTGACATACTAAGCAAGCCAACGCTTTGAGGCTTTTCTTACAAGTGAAACTCTCTCTTCCCCTCATTATTGGTTTCCATGAGCATGTCCTGTATTTCTGTAAGAAATCTGTGGATTTATACATGCGTCCAGGATTTCTGTCTCACTTAAACCCACTGTGTATTAACTCTAATAAGGCTGGGTCCAAAAATCTCAAGCCTTTCTGCAGGACACGCTGAGCTCAATAGTACATTTACTGGGTTCAATGCTTCCTAGAAGTGTTACCCCTGGGCATTGAATCCCTGGAGGTGTCAGACTTACTGCTCAGGTATTAAACATGTGCTGTGCATACGTGCAGCAAGTCTGAAGAGCTGCAAAACATTAAATTCAGTGCATACATATCTTTTCACTGCATGTAGGTCTACTTGGGAAATTTGAGGAGGAACAGGACAGTTCTCCATCTCAGTAGCATCCTTTACTTGTTTCCAACTTGAATGAGCAGAGGTGATAGTGACTGAACACATTAACTACATGCACCATACTTTCACTAACTCACCTAATACAATTTTTGATTACCTTTAACCTGGCCAAATCCCAGTGTTGTCTCAGAGTCCTCCAAAACTGAGATGCATTCAGATCTCTCTTTCTGTATTCAACTGAAGGGCACACAGTTCATTACAAATTATTGCTATTAATATATGGAGTCCAAATGAACTTCTGACATTCTCATCTTTAACTGCATGCTTGATACAATTCCAGATTTGTGCCACCAGCAAATTTCATTAACACAGCAAAATTTTTCAGCAAGGTCACTAGCTGAATATATTAAATAAACTATTATTTCTTTCTTCTTATCTAGTCCCCTATAGTTTTGTGCTAGATCTCCAACCTAACTGAGAACTCCAGCGACAGACTTCCAGTTCATTTTAATTGCAAATAATTTCTAAAAAAACCCCATACTCTGAGCCTTCTGAGTGTCTGGTATCATTTTACCTTGTCAATATAGATAAATATGCTACCTGAACTACTTTTGAATTTATTTCCTAAATTGCCTCTTTGTTCCGATTGTACAAAATTCACAGAAGATGAAAATTCAAACTAATACTGTGGTACATTATATGGTCTGTATTTTTCACGGTATGGATGAAGATGAAGTAAGTGACTTCAAAAATAGCTTTTCAAAAATATTGCTCGTAACAACCCTGTATTTGTTGTCTGGATGTTTTTATGGAAGTAAACGTTTTCAGATCAAATTGAGAGGTTTTTTTGTCCTTACAGACACAGGTGACTGTTTCGACTTTTAAAAGCCCTCTGCATTGATCACCTCATCTTCCTCTGGAAACATTACAAACAAATTAGAGTGAGAAAAAAACACTTTTGAAGTGCTGAATTTGAGACTCAATACATGAGAAAACAGGGCAGAGATGTGGGTCACACAGGATAAAACTTACACCCAGAAGCTCCTGTCGAAATGTACATAGCTTTTGGTGAGTCAGTTACAAAAGTTTGGATTTTAAAGGTTACTGCTACTATGATTTATGACAAAAGAGCATTATTAGTGGTAAGCAGAGAACACTGCTTTAGTGATGTCTCACTCCATCCGGCCAAACTCTGCTTAAATCACTGTAGCCTTAAGCACTCTTGAACTAATTTGATAAACATGGTTTTGATATAAGCAAGGATTGGACAACAGCAAATCAGCGTCAGAGCTTGAAAAACAACACAGGACTACTGGTTCTCAAGTCTATGTACTAATTAATACAGGAAGTTAGGACTGCATTTCGCACAAAATGAAAGAAAAGGGTTTGTGTGTGCTGTTTTACTAACCTGCATCTTGTAAACATTAGTTGCAATTGGACTTTTAGTATAAATTCCAGATTGCAGAGATCACTGCTCTCAGTCAGATACTTTTCTGATTCATTGATGTGTTTTGTTTTTCCTGGCTTTGTATTAAGGGAATTATGCATCACTGAGTTGTGTAACAAGGACTGGGAGCTGCTCCTTGGCTAAAGCAACGCTCACGCAAAGATACTCAGACCCAGTAAAGCTGCTTTAAGTCTGCCAACTAACCAATAGCACTTTTCTTTTCTTCTGCTTTTTCTTTTTTTTTCATTTTTTTTCATTGGCTGTGAACAGTCGTTTATTGGCTCCAATTCAGTCCTCCTGACAGGAAGGGTTTTCTTGAGAATAATAGAACATAGCCAGGGTGTCTGAGCCTCTATTGGGCTTTTTCGTAACAGTCTAAATCAGTGATTTTCAAACTGTTTTCATTTTGTAACTCCCTGAGTATCTTCAAGGGGAGGTGCAAGTCTCTGTGTAATAAATTTAAGCCTCCTGAGAAGACGCCACCACAGACTAGTTGACAAACTCTTCAGGAGACCTCTGGGGTTGTAAGCTGAGAATAGCTGTCCAGACCCTAAATCCTATATGTGAATTTACATCAATCTAGAGCATTTTCAATACAAGGTTTGAGATGAGAGCAGTATTTCCAGTGATAATTTGCATTTTTTATTAAAAGCCTGTCCTCTCTTAATGATATTTCTGCTACATTAAAACTTTTGCTTTGTTAAATTATTTACTACCACAGTGGTGGGTTCAGAAATTTCCAGTGATATCAAGCCTTTCATTTCTAAATACGCTTGTCACCTTTTGAAGATGATGAAAAATGAGAAAAAATAAAGGAATTTACCTGGTTTCTGGGTATGAGCAGCTGTCATACAAGTGAGGCAACCTGCAGCACCAGCTACTCAACATAAGTAAATCTTTCATTTCCACAGCCAGGTAGAAGTGTGCAATGGTATTTTACTGTACCTACACACACAGCTTTTTGTGAGTGAGTCAATAGCCCTGTGTATTTTTCTAACCTTTTCTCCCAACCAAAGAGCAGATGAGTAACTTCTCTGTTCTGTCACGGGGAAGGAGGGTGATGAGGACATCTCTATCTCATACAAGTCACAGGTTGGGAAAGGAGAGGACTTTGTAGTCAGGTGTGAGGGGGGAACAGTTGCTTCCTTTTCAGGCTGAAGTTTTCCTGGGGTCAAACACACATGTTCTATGGTGATAATTCAGGAAATTTTCAGGTATTCCTAAAGACTAGAAAAAAGTCCTAAAAAGAGGGCTCCGAGGGTGGACTCTTGTATAGACTGAGTTATTTTCAGAAGTTCACCAATTATTTCCATTCCTATGTGTACAGATCTAGAAACCTAATTTAAGTCACTGGTTTTTGATTATGGTAACCTGGAAGATTAATAATTGTCCTTTTGGAAAGTAACTGTCAGTCTCACTGCCATGTAAGAATACTAGTACAAGGTAAATTATGTTTTCAGGAACTGAGAAAGTCAAAGTTGTCTCAATTGATACTGTTTTTCCTTTCTTTTTCCATGAAGTCAGAGGTTTAGTTTTCTTTCTGTAGAAAGTGACCTCAAAAGAAGTGGAAACTTGTTTACTGCTTTAGACATGTGACTTCACAAGCAAGGGAATCCATCTACATTGCATCGAATATAGATATTATAGACAGAGCTTATTCTGAGAGGTAGGGGATGTGTTGTTCTGAAATGACTCATTATCTAATGGAAAAAATATCAAAATGATCAATACTTCCAACAAAGACATATACCATAACCCTCATATAGTCACCAAAAGCCTGTCAGGGACATCATTTAAATTTTTCCATATCTACAAGGCTTGCAGTCTAATGAGTTTTTGAGATACCTGTCTATTACATGAGTGGTGGAGGTTCCTGAGTGCATCAGAGTGAGATTTATGTGGTTCTGGGCCTGCTAGAGCAAGAATCTGCTTTGTCCCTGTCACACTCACAATCCTCTAACGGCTTCCAGTTAGCTTTAATCCACATGGACATCCAAACATCAAAAGATATAAATTGATTTTAGGGAGCTTGAAATCATTTCTGTTTCAATAGCCTCCCCCTGCCTCCCTCATTCATTGCACACAACTTGCCCACACCAGGATCAGCATACACGGTTCCTATGATGCCACATTTGCAGTGCAAATCCCCAGAGTGCACCCTTACAGACCATAACATACTCAACCACCAACTCTGGAAGATCCCTTTAGAACAATGCGGGTAAAAATGCCCAGGGATCCACCTCTGTGGGGAAACACTGAAGAATACANACAGCAACAAACAACACCATCCTACATCGTTTATGATGATTTAGAGAAGGCTCACTGGTATAGTGGGTATGATATCAAAACCTGAGAAAGGAAGGTCCACACAGGTGTAGGCTGTATATGCACCAACTGGAGATTTCCTCCTTCTAGTCTTATGCACATTTATGTTTTTACACAGCTTTACTGTCATTCATCTAATCAGAGTGAAATTATTGCCATAGGCAGTGCAGATCCTCAGTTGTGCATGTGTACCGTAACAAAAAGGCCAAGGCATTTTATGCTGTGAAAACAAAGTTGAAGGAATCAACCAAATCTTGCTTAATTGCTGGGAGCTGAGAGCAGAATTAGATTATGTCAGGACATCTTTATGTTATGCATCCATATTTATCCTGTTGAATGCTGCCTAAGCAGCAATCAAAACTTTCTGGAATTGCTTCCAATACGTTAAGGAATGTTGAACAGAAAAGCTGTTTGGTGATAGGTCATTCTTGTGTGGAGGGAGGCATAAAAGCAGTGGGGAATACTGTGATGGTCAGCAAAGAAAGTGAAACCCAGGGTACACTGTCTTACAACTAGGGCAGGAGTGCTGGGAGCGAAGAGAGGAGGAAGAAGAGGTAATGAAAGAGGTCATGTACAAAATGACCATCCTCTCTGAAATCAAGCCTGGAAAGCTTGCTAACCAAAGAGTAGAAACTCCTCTTTTTTTGTCTGCCCAGTGTCTCTGTGAGAGACCTGTGAGGTGGGAATTCTTGTTAATTATTTTTGCAGGAGGGAGCAGGGAGGAAATTGAGAGGGATTTGTGTTCCATTCTTTGTTGTTTTCAGAAAAAGCATGATGTTTTGTTTATCTAAGTGCTGATGGTCAGAGAGGGAAACTGAAGCCCTAATCTGAGGAGAAGATAAAACATTACCTATTTCAACGCCAATGCTTTTTAAATTTTCCTTGACTCCAGATATTTTTTGTTTCCATGGACAGTGATTACCGAGTAAGCCAGTCTCACAGAAAGTTGATTTTTCATCTCCTAGAGTTAAAATAAGCAAAGATCACACCCTGGTAGAATGGCTGGTCTGTGCTAATGCTGCTTGTCCCTAGAAGACCATCTTGCATTAAGCACTGGTTATGTTCTTTGCTATTGACTGGAGAATGAAAGTGAAATATAAGCACTATAAATGACCTGAGCTGATGAAGTATTAGAATTACTCACTCGGCCAGTCAAATCTGTACTTCTCCTCCACCCTAAAGTCCAAATAAGGACTCCATTGTAAAAATGTTCTAAAGTCCTTTTATCGATAATTCAATGACTCACAAAAATAGACTCATATTTGGTTCTTGCTGGCTGATCCTAGTCCAACAGACGGATGTCAGTGACTGGTAAGAAGTGCTCTTCCAGATCATGTAGATTGTTATTGTAACTAAACCCAGATTCTTTTAAGTTCCTCTCATCCTGGACTTATTTATAACCTCACAAAACCGGCTTATCCTCATGACATGCAGTGCAGTAGAATATTTGGTTATACTTTGGTGAGTTACATACTGAAGTAGAATAATATTATGCCATTTGATGATGGTAAAATTTCATGTGTACTTTTCTGTTGAAGACACATAGGAAATTATCAGAAACTTTGGAGCATCCATTTCAATCCTCTCACCCTTTTTCAAATGCAATTATTTTTACTTAAAAGATATTTTTTTTCCACAGTGAGTCCTAGAAGCTTCTCCTTTCATCATCCAAACAACTGTTTCTCACAGAAGACATTTTCTTCGTTCTAAAATTAGAGAGGCTTGTGAGGAGAAAGGGAATTTTTATTTGTAAGAAATAATTTGTTTGTGTTTCCTTTTATGAATGACAGTGAACTGTTGAGATTCAGGGTAGGAATTAAGGAGACATTTTTTCCCAGCACCGGTTCCATTGTCAGCATCACCCAGCACTGAAGCTGATTGTAGAAGGGGATGGAATTTCTGACATATTTTCAGCCAACAAAATTTCAGTCAATTTTTCCCCTAATGTTCCAGCCACCTATAGCAATGTTTAGCAAATGTATTCTGTTTTGATTTTCACTGAACTATGTCAAGGAGTCTGAAAATGTAGATTAATTGAATAATCCTGAGCATGTATTTTGGACTATTGAGTTATTATTTACATAGTTCAATGACATTATATTTTTTCTCATGCCTTATGTTGCAGCTGGCGAAAAATTTTAAGCATTGATAGATGTTAAATGGCTTTTTATGTGAATCACCTAGCTTTTTTCAGCCCTGCACCTTCTGTAAATTTGTGTTCTAAACATACTGAGTGGAGGAAACAGCTAACCCCTGAGTGTGTTAGGTTTTCCTGTTCCAAGCAGGTTTGAAACCAATTAGCTTTTAAAGCCACAACAGTAGAAGCTGAAAACATGTTCAATTGGAGAACAAGAACTATTTCTTACAGATCAGTTCCAAGAATGTTTTCCCTTTGTGTTACCTGACCGTTGTAAAATATCAGGTCAGTTATACTTAGGTTTTCAAAGAACAACATTTTTCTGCTTCCATCTATATCTAAAATTAAATTTTAAAAACAGAGAGAAAAAAAAAAACAGACAGTAGCTCAAAAATTAAACACAAAATATCAAATAGTATCAATAAACACAAGTAGTCAAATAGCTGATAAAATGTTGTGATTATCAGAACCCTGTTTTGTTCATTGTTATCTATTTTACTTTGCTTGATTAAAATTGTGTTTACAAAATATGTCCATTTAAAAGGAACTTCTTTAAATGGTCCCTTTATGTAGTAATGATTTTTAACATAACTCTGAAGCCCAGAGCCATGCAAAATGTTGATACTGAAGGTCAAAAACAGGAAATGCTCCTCTTATTTCAGTATTATGACCAACATATCTGATTCAGAGCAAAACTGATTAATGATTTGTCATCACCACTTTCAATGGAATCTCCTGTGTTCAATTACATTTCAAAGGGCTCATGTTCAGATCTGAAATCCAAGAAAATGTTATCACAGATAGCTGTTCTTTGAAACATTTCTCTGCTGTTAACTTCTGATTCTTATGTGTCATCAGCAAAAGTTTTTTGACTCCAGTTCTGTTACTGATATGCATCAAGAGACATACACAGAACAGAGCTACTCAGATACTGAGTGATCTCATCAGTGATAGCCACCACTGACAGTAAAAGGGTTTTAAAAAACAAAAAAATTAGAATTAATATTAATTTCCGTGAAAATGAAGAAATGTTACAGTATTTTGACTATTACAAGATTTTTGCATTCCTCGTATTTTTTTTTTCCATCTGCTTTTAGTTTTGCATATACACAATGTGTCATATGGACCAGAGATGGCAGACTCACTTAACAAGACCTTGTTTTGTGTGAATAAAATATATGCTGTGATTCAGGCTTGAATGGATAAAAGGTTTGAAAGCTTTTAGTAAAAAACTGAAAGGAAAAGTTAAGACACTGTGATAAGATCTATATACGTGATTCAATTGCTACTAACAGATTAACACTTCCTTTCCTGCAGATATCACACTCACACACACACAGAGGGAAGTGCTAATGGGTCTAAATATACGATTTTAATTAGCTGCTCACAAACACTGCACAGGCCTCTGACAGGGTCCTTATATCTGCAGCACATACATGACTTTAACAACAGTGATTGCATTTGGGGGCCAGATCCTGGTGAGCATAGTTTTTAAGTGCCTTATAACCCTTGCAGGCATGGGATGCTTTCCACATGTAAATAGGCCAGTGGGAAAGGAAGCCCTTGTGTACGCTACAAGCAGGAACGCACAAGACATTTATGAAGCATTGAATTCGGATTCTAATAGTTATGTGATCAGGAGCACTGATCCAAGAATTGAGCAACTCAGAGAAATTATTCTCTTAGGGCATGCATGCAACAGCTTAAGACAGTGAAATTCCTACCTACTCCTTGATTTTTGCTGCTCATAAGACCATAAGTGCCATATCTAGTGCATGAATTGATCCTATGCTACCACAGTTCCAAGGGAGCTGGAAATGACCTAACCATTTCTTCATTGCCCATGTGGGCAATGACATCACAGGCCATGAGTTACCTCAACATGATGTTGCACATTCACTGCTGTGTATCCTGCAGCTCTGACAAATCAAACTTTTTCTAGTACAAGAACTCTGTTTTTTACATTTACTCTTGTTATAAAGTAACTGTGCTTGATAAACCATCTACTCCATGGTTTGTAGACAAAATATATCATGATTGTTTCCCATGCTGTGATTTTTCATGTGTGCTTTGTACTTTTTCAAGTACTTATGAGTTTTGGAAAACTGAGGGGGTTTTTTCACTTTTTTTTTGGTAGTGATTAATCCCAAGTTAGGCAGAAGGTTTAAGGGCCTCAACCTATTTTAGCAAAGAGAAAAGATGGGGAATGGGGACTTAATCTCTGCATTAGGGGAAGGTGGTTATTCCAATACGACAATGCTAGTAGAAAATCTTTGAGCTCTCATATTTCTATTGCTATGGCATAAAACTGGAAAAAAACCCAACCACTTTTACTCACACACAAATCTGGTAAAAAACTTGTATTTTTGAGCCTTATTATAACATGTCAAAAGCTAAAAATAGGTTCAATAAACTCCAGTACTTTCTTTGCATGTAGTTATTGTCGGTGGACTCTTTGCACTGCCCAAAACCAAAACCAGAACAGGTGTGGGAAAAACACACACCAAGGCACACTTTTGGCTCATTTTGGCACTTTTTGGCACCAGGTCAATTGGAGGAGATGCCGTACACGAGACTCCATGACTGACTAGGAGGCTTTTGAAAATAAGGTACCATTGTATGACGTACTTCCTAGCCTCAGTTCAGTCCTTGACCTACTTCTTTCCCCATTATACTTCCAACCATCTAACCAGCGAACAAGCATAAGAGAGATTGTGGTGCTTGCAGTGCAAATGAATGAATTATGGGCCTACTTCTGGTGGGAACAGGAGGTAAGAGTCATCTCAGTCTCCCTCTGTGAGACTTGACAACTGTTGCAGGCAGCCTGAGGTATGAAAGGACAGAGGCAGTTACTTGGCAGGAGAAATGAACTGATCAAAAGAAGCACTGATTTTCCTCTGCTGCTTATACAGTTAATGTTTCAGACTTTGTACAAAGGCTCCCACAACAGCCAGAGCATATCTCCCTCTCTCTCTCTGTATATACATATATATATAACTGTAAGTATGTGTGTGGGGGTGTGTGTATAGGAAACAGTCTGCCTAAGACACCCTTTTTGTCTGTGAAAGGAAGTGTTTGAATTAGAAGGAGATTCTTCCAAGGATAAAGCATCAGGGACAAATTTATACATAGCAGTAGAAACTCCTCTCTGAACTTCATATAGGAAGGAGTCTGAGATGCAGATTTTATAAACAGACCCCTTCGGATCTCTAAAGAGAGGATTTGAAAAGTCAAACACATCCAGGCCATGCCTATAAAAGTAAAAATTACACTGCCCAGAGCCTTTTAAGCAACAGACTTATTTCAAACAACAGAATAGTATGGCTGTTACTCTTTTTCTTTCTCTCTCCCTCTCTCCATGTAGACACACATTGGCAAAACTAATCCCTGACTAAAGATGCTGTTAGTTTGGAGATTTTATCCATTACAGCTGTAAGATCCATGGCTGAAACCTTTAATGAGAGGGGAACTCGTTAACAGTTGCTGCTGAGCAGTAAGACAGGCAAGTCAGATGTCCAGAGACAAAGGCCCCTTACTTCGCTTAGCAAAAGGAATGAACTGGATGGGCTAGGCATGCATCGCCTGTCACTTAAGGAACAGTTTGGGTGACTTTTCTCCCATTAGTGGAATAAATGAAATTAATTCACCTGAAAATGAATAAGGAAATGGATTACATACAGGACAGTTATTGCAACCTGTATTGGATAGAGACTACAGACAGCAAAAGACAAAGGATGCTGGAAGGGTCTGCTCAGGAGTAAGGCCCTTCTGTGGGGAGGGTGTAGGACCCTGTATGCCACTAACAGCAAGCAAAAGGACTGGAATGTTGCAGGACCTGTTGAGATGAGTGACAAGTGGCAAGATGAAACAGGGTGGCAAGCAACAGTAGTGATATCTGGTAGGAGCCAGTGAAATGAAAACATAGCAATCATAAATAGAAGGTACCAGAGAGCCATCATAGAAACTGGTTTTATGGTCAACATCATAGAAAGGAGTTTTGGTCTTATCTTTATTACATGGGCCAGAGCTGTGAGGTTCCCCTGAAATACAAAGACTTAAGCCCTTTGAGCTCAGTTTGCAAATATTTATGTATGAGTGCCCCGAGAGTGTTTTTGAGTCTCTGAGTTTGTAGCTGGGCTCTGAAACAGCTATATTTTAAGTGTCCTAAGAAATAGACGGTGACTACATGAACACTTCTGTGCTTTATCTCCAAATCACTTAAAACCAGGTAAACAACTCACTGTGTAAAGGTGCAATTAAGAGTTTTAAATAAAAGACGATTCTTACATAGGAAAAACTCTTGGTAGGACTGACAAGGAGTGTAAGAACAGTTCCTGGGAACAAAAAAAAGATTTTCTTTGTTATCATTGTTGTATATTTGTCTCTACTGTTGTCCATGGCAGAACTAGAGAGAGCATTGCTGCAGTAATGACTTGTTGCTGATGCTACCAGTGACTCCGTAGNAGGTCCCTTCCAACCCTATGATTCTATGATTCTATGATTCTATGATTCTATGATTCTATGATTCTATGATTCTATAAATAGAAGGTACCAGAGAGCCATCATAGAAACTGGTTTTATGGTCAACATCATAGAAAGGAGTTTTGGTCTTGTCTTTATTACATGGGCCAGAGCTGTGAGGTTCCCCTGAAATACAAAGACTTAAGCCCTTTGAGCTCAGTTTGCAAATATTTATGTATGAGTGCCCCGAGAGTGTTTTTGAGTCTCTGAGTTTGTAGCTGGGCTCTGAAACAGCTATATTTTAAGTGTCCTAAGAAATAGACGGTGACTACATGAACACTTCTGTGCTTTATCTCCAAATCACTTAAAACCAGGTAAACAACTCACTGTGTAAAGGTGCAATTAAGAGTTTTAAATAAAAGACGATTCTTACATAGGAAAAACTCTTGGTAGGACTGACAAGGAGTGTAAGAACAGTTCCTGGGAACAAAAAAAAGATTTTCTTTGTTATCATTGTTGTATATTTGTCTCTACTGTTGTCCATGGCAGAACTAGAGAGAGCATTGCTGCAGTAATGACTTGTTGCTGATGCTACCAGTGACTCCGTAGACAGTGGAGCAGAATGAGGTAATTTGCAGAGGGGAAAAGCTGATGCAAATTCCCTTTTCTTTACTCAGCTACTTTCTTTTGTTTCCAGGTGTTTGGGCAGGGCACCATAAGTGGGATATGTAATTCAAAATTGGTTGATAAAGATGCAGATGAAGTCTGTGGAGTCCCCAAGTTCTGCTGATCATACCTACACTATATGTCTTTGCCTATCCAAAGTCCTGGCCATGCCATGGAGCAGGAGATGAAGACTTGAAATGCAACTTCTGATGAAACCCCAGGACCTATGAGTTATTCCCAATCACTTTCACCAATCACTTTCAGGAAAGCTTCAGGGAGGTGGTAGATTCACCATCCCTGGAGGTGTTTAAGAAAAGGGTAGATGAGGTGCTTAGGGACATGGTTTAGAAGGGGTTTTTGTCAGGGCAGGTTAATGGTTGGACTTGATGATCTTAAAGGTCCCTTCCAACCTCAGCGATTCTATGATTCTATGATTCCTTTCATAGT